>PVJN01055363.1:0-13112 GCA_004026805.1 Lasiurus borealis | reverse complement strand
AGTAACCACTCCTCTTCTATGGGTGAAGGGCTTTGAGGAAGGGGGAGATGAAGGAAATAAACAGGAAGCTAGAAGACATTCAGAAAAGAAAGTTTCGTTCCCGCCTGCTTCCATCATAGGGAAAACAGCTGCGCCTTGCCTTCCTCCCTCCTGGCTCCTTCACTTCTGTTATTTCAGGAAGTGTCCTCACCCACCAAAGCAGGCTTGGAATGTAGGTGGTTTTCAGAACCGTTTAGATGGTTAAAGCAGAGCCACTGAGAGTTTTTCATGACCGTGCAACACTCTGCATCATATATTTTTGTCTTTAAGAATGTGGTTTTATTTCTGCAAGGGCACCCTGCAGTAGACAGGGGTGGGCAAAAGTGGGCTTACATTTGTTTGTGTGGAAAAAGGTGTGCCGGGTATGATGATGGCAGTAGCTTTATTAACTCTGTGTTTCGCATACTCACAACTGGTAAACCTACTTTTGCTCCCTTCCTCCCCCCCCCCACACTCCCACCCCCATATATATCAATTTGGCATTTCCCCCTATGTATCTGGTTCTCTTTCTTTAAAAATAAACCACTTTAGCTGAGACTGTTTTGGCCCAGTGGATAGAGCGTCGGCTTGCGGACTGAAAGGTCCCAGATTCGATTCCGGTTGGGGGCCATGTATCTTGCTTGCGGGCACATCTCCACTTTGGGGCATTCAGGAGGCAGCTGATCTATGTCTCTCTCTCATCGATGTTTCTGACTTTCTATCTCTCTCCCTTCCTCTCTGTAAAAAAATCAATAAAATATATTTTTTAAAAAATAACCTACTTTATTTTTTGAGGAGGATCAAAGTTTTCCCACCCCATAATATGCCTTTTGGGATATTGAATTTTGCTGGTTCTGAAGAAACAAAAAACTTAGGATCTTCAACTCTCACCTTTTACCTGCCTAGAGGAATTCAGATGGAAAAACCTGTTTAGCGGAAGGGAGCATAATCTTAGCATCATATTATAAACTAAACATGGCAGATGGGGAAAACCTAGCAGAGCCTGTTTGTTAGACTTCCCTCTGCGTCCCCCTTGTTTCTGGGTGGCCCAGCAAGAATTCATTTACCACATGTTTGCTTTTTCATCTACCTGCGAATTACCTGCCTTCCCTTTAAAATCCCAGGCCCCTGTCCCCCTTCCCTTTGTTCAAAATGACCTATAATCCTCAACTTCCCAATGTCTCCTGGGGTCTCATATTCTATGGCACTGGCATCTACAGCCCCAGTACATTTTGGACATTTTTTTCCTTGTGAATCTGAGTCATGTTAATTTAGTTTTTCGCCCAGCTACAGGAACTTAGAAAGTGTGAGGAAATTTTCAGTTTTCTCCTGTTTCATAGCTTCAAAAAAAATTTAATTTAGTCTGTAGTTAGCTGTATTAACTTCTGCTTCTGTAATAAAAGGAAAATAATTTGGAATCCAGCCTCACAGTGGCAGCAATAGCTGGAAATGATTATTAGCACTTATTCTAAGCATCTGCTAGTTTGGGGGAGTACATATGTAATAGAAACCTCTTTTAAGTGGATAAGGAAGTGCTTGCTTCAAAAGGTATAGTGGGTCTAACTGTGTGCACTCCAAATGTGTCTTCTCAACTCTTGGGACAGAAGCCTGGAATTTATTCCCATCTCCGTGCTGACTAACTGTTTACACATCAAACCCATTGCTCCATTACTCACCACACTACAAGTAGTATAGTGAGTAAATGGAGCAATCCTCATCAATCAAGGATTCCTCACTCTCAGATCTGTGGAAGAGAAAAATTAAAAATTTTCTATAAATTTACCCTCAGAGGAAATGTTCAGATTATACCCAGGAATCAAGATTTACAAAATATAAATTACTCTGAGCCAAGGATGAAGAGTGGACGTAGAATCCCACATTGAACACCTAAAATGGCTATATTGAATTCACAATTAATGAAAGCATATTAATTGTCTATAGAGAGATTCCCAGGCATTGTTTTGAGGTGTGTTTACTGTATCAAAGGCAGTGAACCTCGGCATGGATTCCAGGTTCATTGGCCCTCCCAGTGGTTTAGGTGAGTTTAAATCCGTGCCTTCTGCAGAGCGTCCTGACATTACCCACCAGACTACATAGGCTCTCTCTGTTTCACAGCTCTACTTCTAGGAGTTGATTCATGGCAAATTATTGGACAAGTACACAAAGCTCTTTGTAAAAGTATGTCCCTCAAGGTGTTTGTGACATGAAAAAATTGGAAATAACCTAAATATTTCAGTAATCAAGTAAGGTCCAAATATGGCACAAATGTGAAAGGGAATACACTATGCAGGCATTAAGAAGAGATATCTTAGAAAGATAGCTATAATAATGTTAGAAGTTATAAAATAACACATTTAGAAAAAATAGTATGTATACAAATGTGTACAGAAGAACAGGGAAGAGCCCTGGCTGGTTCGGCTCAGTGGATAGAGTGGCAGCCTGTGGACCGAAGAGTCCTGGGCTTGATTCTGGTCAAGGGCACATGCTGGGTTTTGAGCTCAATCCCCAGTAGGGGGCGTGTAAGAAGCAGCCAATCAATGATTCTCTCTCATTATTGATGTTTCTCTCTCCCTCTTCCTCTCCTTTCCTCTCTTGAAATCAATAATCCTATCTATTAAAAGGGGAATATGCAAATAGACATACACTCCAACATACAAGATAACTGACCTCATGTGGTCAAAGAGGGCTGCTCCCTTGTGGATACAAGATGGCTGCCACAAGATGGCCGACAGGGGAGGGCAGTTGTGGGTGATCAGGCCAGCAGGAGAGGACAGTTGTGGGGGACCAGGCCTGCAGGGGAAGGCAGTTAAGTATGACCAGGCCTGCAGGGGAGGGCAGTCAAGAGTGACCAGGCTGGCAGGGGAGCAGTTAGGTATTGATCAGGCTGGCAGGTAGAAGAGTTTAGGGTCAATCAGGCAGGCAGGCAGGCAAGCATTTGGGAGCCAGCAGTCCTGGATTGTGAGAGGGATGTCCGACTGCCCATAGGTGGGATTGGGCCTAAACGGGTAGTCGGACACCCCTTGAGGGGTCCCAGATTGGAGAGGTTGTAGGCTGGGCTGAAGGACACTTCCCTCCCTCCCCCATGAACAAATTTCATGCACCAGGCTTCTAGTAATAATAAAAAAAGAAAAGGGAACAATTGGAAGATATACACCAAAATGTTGATAGTAGCGGGATGATAGCTGATTTTCACTTTCTTTCTTAACACTTTCCTGTTGAAAATTTAGTACTATTCCATCCGGGGGGAGGAGATAACTTAGTTAGAAAGGGGTCAGAAAAAAGCAGCCATCCTCCAAGCTGGGTTGGAGGAGAAGTCAGAGCTCCACTGTTTCAGCGTCCTCTGGAGGGAATTCTCTGGTCTCGCTGTGCCAGGAAGACCTTCCAGAGGCTGTGGGAGCTCTGAGGCAAGATCTGTCCTGCTGACTCACACACAGTGTTCCATACGGTCTTCCCTTATTGGCCAATGTGGGCCCTGGGGAGCCTTGTAGTTCCTTTAAGGCCTGGGATGTAGACAAGCAGAGCCAGAGATCGCCTGTCAGGCCTGGAAGTGTCATCACAGCTGTCCTAGTTCAGCAACAAGGAATTGGAGGCCCGGAGCACTGAAGACACTTTCCCAGAAACCTGGAGGTAGTACAAGGTCTTGTGGAAATGAACACATGGTTGTCAGGCTGCCGCTTGTCCTGGATGAGCCCCAGTTACAACGAACAGCTTTTAAGTCCAGAGAAAAAGAGGTTCCGGGCAAGGCAGTGCCCTTTCTCTCCGATCGTCGACTATGACATTGTTAGGCCTTTGGTCCTGAGCTGTTTCCAGTGAAAAATGTAGAGCTTCAGAGGTTCTTGACTTCCCTTGGGTCCTGGCCTCTTTGGAGTATCTCACAA
Source organism: Lasiurus borealis (assembly GCA_004026805.1). Classification (NCBI taxonomy): domain Eukaryota; kingdom Metazoa; phylum Chordata; class Mammalia; order Chiroptera; family Vespertilionidae; genus Lasiurus; species Lasiurus borealis. The sequence goes on along the minus strand of PVJN01055363.1, from coordinate 9,216 downwards.
AGGCTGCAGAAGCTCTCCCTTGAACAATGTGTGTTTCCTAAAAAACCACAAAACTGTGCATTTGATTTTGCAGGTTTGGGGAACCTTCTGGAACCTGTCCCTATTTTGTTAATGCTTCTGGTGTTCCTCGAGTTTTTACATGGCTCTCTTGTATTTGGGCATAATGGAACTGTAAACTTGTTTTCATATCTTTGTGGTAAATCTTTCTTTGCCAAAACAATAGTATGGAAAGAGAGGAGGAAAGGACTGAAACGTAGGAAGAAGAACGTGCCTTGCCACATTAGTGTGACCTTTGTTTCCTGTTGCTGTTAGATTGTCTGTCCAATAAGGGTATATTTTTATGATATTTTTAAATGCCCACCATACTAGCATTTGGCAGTGTGCTCAACTGTGTTCCTAGCCACATGAATACTTTATGATTGAAACTAAAGACTGTCTTTTCAGCATCTTCCAAAGGACAGGGCAACCCCTTCCATAAGGAAGACACTGGCCAAGGCCTAGGATGAGACCAGCATTTCTTTGTGCTTCGCACCAAAAACTAGGTGTTTGAATAAGAGCAAGGAGCTTCCACTTTCCCCACTTTAAGATGGCCTGCTGCCATGGTTTTCAGACCAGCTGAAGACTTGGGAACACACCGACCTCTGGCCCACCTGTAGTTTCTGATCCAGCGCTCCGAGGGGGGGGTGGCGGGGGGGATTGCCAAGAATGTGCATTTCTAACACATTCCCAGGTGGTGCCAACACTGCTGGTCCAGGGCCACACTGTGAGAAACAGCAAGCGAGGGAATAGGATTCCTGTAAGGCAAAGTGTTTTCCAGACTCTGATAACAAGAATCACTTGGGGTTGTGTGTGAAAAACATAAATGTCAACTCCATGCCAGATTCACTGAATCACAATCTCTGTGAGAGTCTTGGGATGCTATGTGGTCTGATTTGGGGAAGCATTATTGCTATTGGGGCGGTATAATTCATTTGGTGCTCTAAACCAGTCTCCACCTGTTGCATGCTTTGACCCAGTGAACCACTCAGCCCCTGAAGTGTATCATTCTGGCTTCACCCTCATTTTAAAATGAATTTTAAGGTATTGCTACAAAACATAATTTTAAACAGTTTTCCAGGTGCCTAGTTATTGTGCAAAATAGATATCAAGAACGCCTGCCTTCTGAGAACTAACTTTTAAAAAAACTTTTTATTTATTGATTTTTAGAGAGGGGGTGAGGAAGGAGAAGGAGAGAGGCAGAGCGAGGGAGAGGGGAGGGAGGAGAGAATGTGCATTCTAGCAAGTTCCAGGTGATGCTGATGTTGCTGATTTAGGGAACACACTTTGAAAACCACTGGAATAGACCAGTGACTCTCAAGCATAGTGCAGTAGAATCTCCTGGGGGAGCTTTAAAAAATACTTCTGCTCCTCTTCAACTAAATAAAGTTCTAATATGTGATCTAAAACAACAACAACAAAAAAAAACACTTCCGTCTGAGTCCCACTCCATGTTAACTGGTCCTCGGTGGGGTCTGGCTGTCATTCAGTGATAGGCCAAGGTAGTGAGCCATGCTGTGGGCCCTCAGGATGGAAGGTAACCGATTAGGAAGCATAAGGCCTGATAAGGCAAATAGGGCCAAACCGGTGCCTCTGAAACATCTCTGTGCATAAAATCGCTTGGGCATCTCGTTAGGATGAAGATTCTGACTCAGTAGGTCTGGAGTGGGACCCCGGATTCTGCTTTTTAAACAAGTCAGCATCAAGTAGATGCTGCTGTCGGCCTAGATACCACACTTGGCATAGCGAGGAGCATAGAAGGTACCTATCGACACAGTTTTTATGTTTGTTTTCTAAAGTGTAGAACAAATAAGAACCATGTCAACGAGGTGTCAGAGACCTTAAACTAGAAATAATAGTTTTCCATTAGTGAACATTTACCTTCCTTTGGTGGCTATAAGTTTTTGTTCTTGCTTCTCCCTACCCCCTTTACCTGTAGTTTTGAATAAATGTTTGTGGATTAATTTTACTGGAGTGTGATACACATATACTAAAAGTGTTCTTCCTCCTGGACTCCCCTCCTTTCTCTAGATCTCCGTATTCACTCTGAGCTTGGGATCTTGCCTTCCAGCTTCCTCGCTGCCTGAGACCCAGCCCGTTCCGTGTTATCACCCAAGGGCCAGGTGTTCTGTAGTGCCCAAGGCCCTCGGTTCAGGAGCTGGTGTCACTTGGCTCTGTGCTGCCCCATTGCACACTCAGGGAGCCAGCCTTCTTGGGACCTGGCTTCGGCCCATGTTTCTGGCTTGAGCCCAACCTTTCTGTCCTGGGTTAGGGGTGAAGCTTTTCCTCTGGCAGGTTCCACCCTCTGGGCCCTTTCCTACGGTGCTGGAGTTGAGACATTGCCATCAGAGCCTTTCCAAGGGGTAAGGAAAGTGGGGCAAGGGAGAGGCAGGACCTCCGGGAGAGAGGGAGGGAGGGATTGAAGTCCCAGCTGCTGAGCTGGCTCCCCCAGCATGTTGCATTTCCCAGCAGAAGGATCAAGTGGTTGATGGCAATTGAAATTGGTGTGACCCACTCCCCGGTCCTCCCTTCCGATGCTGACCCAGGGGACAAGGCTCTCCCTTTTAGGTGTGGCCTCATTGGTCAGGTTGTCACCATACTGCTATTCATTTCCCCAGGGGGATGGGACTCGGGCAGGAAGTAGGGTTTTTAGTCATTTCCTCTTTCTAAATGAAATCTTTGTGGCAGATGCCAGTGCCCCACCCCAGCCCACGCCCCGAAATTGGCCAGCCTAGCAAGGGTAGAAGGGACATGAAATAGCCCGACTTTTGCGGAGTCATGAAAGCAGTGTGCTTGTCCCAGGAGGGAAACTCTTGAGAGTAAAAACAAACAAACAAACAAAAAAAAACCCCACAGAATGTTCTGAGTCTCCTCTATGAGAAAGGGAAAAACTTTAGTGCGATTTAGTACAACTAAAGGAAAGCCCCGTCCAGGATTTGCTTGAATGATGTCTGAGGGGCCACTTGCGCTGAGTGTGGCTAGGACACAGTGGAAGCAGGTTCTGCCTTTTTTTTTTTTTTAAAAAAAAATATTTTATTGAGTTTATACAAAGAGGAAGGGAGAGAGTTAGAAACGTCGATCAGCTGCTCCATGCACGCCCCCTACTGGGATGTGCCGGCAACCAAGGTACATGCCCTTGACGGGAATTGAACCTGGGACCTTTCAGTCTGCTGGCCCATGCTCTATCCACTGAGCCAAACTGGTTTTGGCGGGTTCTGCCTTTTAAAGTCTCTGCATTCAGTGTCTGGTCTCAGCTTTTCTCATAACCTAACCGTTTTTTAGTTGTGGTGCCTTTGCTGTATCGATAACACAGTTTAACATTTGGGAACTTTGGCTGGGCAGCATGTACCTGGGACTGGGCACTTGCCCCCCTTTAATTTTCCATTAAGTAACTAGGAACTTAGAAGTTATGGGGAAACACCAGAATATCTAGGAAGTCTCTCATTAGGAATGGCTGGGCCTTTCTGCAGTAAATAGTGGGAAATAGAATTTTTAAAGCTCTTCAGCCTCAACCTACCTCTCCATAAAGATGGTAAGAAGTCTAAGCAAAACGTTGAGAAATAAGGCCGTTTATCTTATGTTGCTCATTAGCTTTAAAACCCTCCCGGACTTTACTTTGCACCTAGAATAAAACCCATTCTCCTTCTTGTGGCCAAATCTCAGGATGGCGCCTCTGCTCACCTCCCCTCTCAGCCCAAGGTGCTCTTTCCATCTCTTCATAAACTCAGTTGCTCAAATGCCTAGAGCTTTATCCTGACCCAGAGCTTCCAGGCTATCCTTTCATAGAAAGAAAAAAAAATTTAGTTTTGATGAAGACCACCTGATCCATTTTTACTGTTATCTTCCTTTTGGTGTTACCTCTAGAACTCTTTTCCAAGAATTGGAGATCTCTGTTTTCTTCTAAAAGCTTTATATGTATTTTTTTTGTTTGTTTTTCATTCAAGAATATGATTTATTTGGACTTAATATTTTGTGTATGGTGAAAGGTTAAGATCAGTTTCATTATTTTGCCTTTACATGGCCAATTGCTATAACACCATCCTATATAATAAGAGAGGAATATAGTAATTATCCGTTACACCGTGAGGCGTAATGACTGACCATGTAATATCTGGATCATGGATCTGCAGGAGAGTGGGGCAGCGAACTACAAGTGGGCGGCAGAGAGCTGCAGGAGGGGGCAGGGCAGCAAGCTATGAGGGGGACAGAGCTACAGGAGGGCGGCAGCGAACTACTGGTGCACAGACTTGTGCGCAGGGCTATTAGTTTTTTTTATAAAAAGACTTTGCTTCTATTGAGTTGTTTTATATGCCATTGGAGAAACTCATGTGGGAGCATTGTTTCTGAGCTTCGTTCTGTTCCTCGACTATTCTTACCTCCCACATCCTGCAGCTCACTTCTAGGTACCTCTCAGGTCTCCTCTTCCGGGTTATTTCCCTAAAGAAGCCTTGAAAGACCACCCATCCCATTCATTTGCATATCCTCAACTTCAGTCCCAAGGAGTTTGGCCTCCATTATTCTCATTCAACCCCCTTCCCCCCCCTCATGGTATTTAACATGATTTGCTAATAATTTGCTGGTGTGTATGTGTATAATTCCTATCTATAAGCCCCAAGGAGCTGGAACTGAGTTATTTTGTTTAGCACTATAGTGCCCAGCAGGGTCCCTGCTACATGCTAAGTGTCCAGTCAGTATCTTTTCAATAAATTAATGGGGGAAAAAAAACTAAGGCTTCTTGCGGGGGATATTTTCTAAACTACTGGGTACCATTTTTCATAAAATCAAAGGACATTCCTGGCTCTAGGTGCCTTATGACTTCATCCTTCCCCCAACCCCCACCCTCAGTTAACCAATTAATATTTACAGGCAGTGGTTTTGAGAACCTTTGGCCTGCATCAGAGTCACCTGAAAAACTTACTAAACTGCAGATTGCTAGGCCCACCCCCAGAGTTAATAATTCGGTAGGTCTGGGATGGTGTGAGAATTTGCATCTTTAACAAGTTTCCAATGCTGCTGATCTGGAGACCACACCTCAAGAACCCCTGTTTGAAAGTTAAGATCTCTTTTACCTAATGATAGTCCCAGGCACCCTTGAACTGGTCATTAATAGTATTAATTAATTTAAAAGTAATCACACAGAATATACAAGCATCCAGTCCTAGAGGAATGAAAGGGAAAATATCCATGCTAGCAGTAAATAATATTAATAACTGTGTATTTTAAATAATTTAAATAGGAATGAACAAAAGCCTTCAAACTACCCTGAACTAATTCTCTTACATCTGTGTCTGTTACATTTGGTTCTTTAACATCTGAATAGGCAAAAGCACTGATATTTTAACTCACAAAGTTCTACCAGGAATGCTTACTAAGTAAGAGCAAGACTTCACTAATATGGACAAATATGTAAAATCAAGAATGAGATTTCTGCTCTGATCTGTTTTTAAACTATTTATAGATGAATCAGAGCAAGTCAGTAAAGACTATTTTATGTCCTTACAACTGAACTGAGTCAGAAAATTACTTTCCTCTAAAGCAGGGGTGGGGGACTTTTTTTCTGCCAACGGCCATTTGGATATTTATAACACTGTTGATAGGCCATACAAAATTATCAACTTAAAAAATCAGCCTGCTGTATTTGGTCAAACATTTAATTAACTCATCCCTAATGCCTTGGCAGGGCCAGACCAAATGATTTTGTGGGCCTTATACAGCCTATGGGCCAGATGTTCCCCACCCCTACTCTAAAGTCAACAAAAAAATGGAAAGGTGGCACCTTGGCCCCTGCAACCCAGATATGTGCCCTTGACTGGGAATGGAGCCCTCCATTTTTTGGTGGGCTGGCACTCTTAACACTAGTCAGGGGAACAATTCTAATTTTCATTTGTCTGTTCTTCTCCAGGCTGTCCCCTATTTCTTTTGAGAAAATCAGTTTGTTTTCAGCCGACGTTGTTAGGATCTGATAAACTTTGATCACAGAAAATTTCCTGGAAAGAAAATCTGCCAGCACCAGTTCTTTTTAAGTGTTCAGGAAGCTGTGTGGATCCCAGCAACCCACCTGGAGCAGAGCCAGTGCAGGGCTCGGAAAGTATTTGCAGGCTCTGAGACGGTTTTAACCCGTTTGTTAACAGTGCTGCCCTTATGCACACTGTTGGGGGAGACACTGATGTGCTTCCATGGTGCCGAGTGCCGGTGGGCACACTCCTGCCCACTCTTGTGCCCTGGCAGGCAGAGCTTGACATAGGAAGTCTTTTCAAACAAGGCAGGAAAGATAAGTAAGGAATTGGCTTTTCGTACAGCTAATCTGTGATGTACACAGTGACCTAAATTATCTCTGGGCCCAAAGCAAAGATCTTTGGTTAGATTATTTGGGGAAAGGAATGAGGTGGGTGTCTGCTTTGTTAGTTTCTATATCCTCAGTGCCAAATACAGTACCTGGCACATCGTAGGCACTCATTTGTTAAATGAATGAGTTTATTTACTCTTGCTTCTTCATATTTTGTCTTTATTGTCTGCATTTTAAATTGTTCCTGTGGTTTAAGTACTTCCTTCAGCCTCTTAAATATGTTACTCCAAGGAATAAGTTTGAAAATATAACCGAACAAACAGCATAAAATTTCTCTCATGGGTAAAACTCAATCATTTTCCTACATTATAAATGAAACCAAGTGTCCAGGCAAAATTTTAATTTAGATCTGGATTGATAGTTGAGATTTTTCTTTACCTATACCCCATCCATACCAAGAAAACTTATCTGCTATATTTGAGGAAAACAAATGGGATTGGGTCATAATTAGGCAATTTGGTTGCAAAATAACCAAGAGCTGGTTAATATTACTCACCACAATTCTAGTAGGAGCCAACATTCAAAATCAATGAAAGGTAACCTGATGATGAACTGTGGCCAGAATTTGCTCACAAACGTACTTTTAAATAAATTACCTTTAATTAAATTCTTGACAGAAATATGTGGACATTCATAGATGGTGTATATTATACATTAGATAGGCTTTTGAGTGCCTGTTTGAAAGATTGGCTTCTTTAAAGAAATAAATGAACTTGGCGTGTTTTTTTGAAATTAGTGTGTGTGTGTGTGTGTGTGTGTGTGTGTGTGTGAGAGAGAGAGAGAGAGAGAAAGAGAGATTTTCAGTTTGTTTTTTTGTAGCATCTACTTCCTTCCGATTTCTCTTTAGCACCCGGTCTCCTGATAATCATCTATCTCTCTGGCAATTCACTTTCTTTACAACTGAGCTCTCATGGACATAGATAGTGCTCTAGCCACTGTACTTGTACTTGCCGTGCACTTTCTCTTCTTCTGCCTTTGCATATGTGTTCCTTCTGCCTAGAATGATTTTCCATCTTTCTCACCCTAAAACACACTCAGTTATCCTTTATGACTTAGGCCCAGTGGTCTCTTATGAATACATTTTTTTGGCCACTCTCATTCTTTGGGGGCAAAGTAAGACCATTCTGTGGATTGGAATTGAATGGTATACACAGCTGTTCTGGGCTTTCTCCTTTCATTGTCTCTGTGGGCTTCACAGTGCTAGTGTCTGAACTTGAATGGCTCAGCACTTTAGTTTTTCTCGTATCTCAGAAAAAAAAATGGCTGGTGCACATTCTGGAAAGTTATAGGTCTTTAAAATATGTTAAGGTAATTAAAAATATACATCCAGTCAGACAATATATTGTAAATAAATAGCCTCAGGTGGTAACAAAGGCTACATTAGGATTGTGAGGTAATAAATTATTATTTTTTGTATGTTCTATCCTTTCCAGATTTTTGGTAAAACTATATTGCTTCCTTAATTTCATTAAGTGAAGAAAAAAATACTGTGACATGTTATAAGAGAGTTTCTTGAACTTTCGCATCAAAATTGTTTCTCCTGTCCTAATTGTCCTTTAGAGCACCGGGGTTCTTATTCTAATTATATTGCCATAATTCTATCCATTTTATTTTTATTTTAGAGAGAGAATTAGAGGAAGGGAGAAGAGAGCGAAACATCTATTTGTTGTTCCACTTATTTATGCATTCATTGGTTGCCCCTTATATATGTCCTTACTGGGGATCGAATCTTGGCATATGGGGCTGATGCTTTAACCAATTGAGCTACCCCGCCAGGTCTAATTCTATCCATTTGTGAAACCACTACGATTCCACTGAGAGCCCCCCACCTGTCCTCAGTGGTGGACAATGTTTTCAGTAGAGTCAAAGGACATTCAGAGCAGAATCTAAGGAACAAGGCCGATACTCAAGCTGACTAAGTGTGAGTCTAGAAGAAAAGTGTGATGGTTAAATGCTGAGACATTTCCTGTGTGCCGTGTAAGTACCTCTTTAAGTTCTGAAACATGTAACCCCAAGGAGTAAAATTGTAAATTCAGTCGCTTTGAAAACAATTAACATAAATTTTGAAACACAACTTTCCATCTAAAAAGGACTTGAGCAAAGCATCCTTGCAATAAGCATACACATTTGTAAGGTGACTACCTTGAAAAGGACCTCGCTCACCAGTGCGTCTAAATTCTTGTGAAAGCAGTAGTGTCCTCACTCTCAATCCCATACTCACAGCGGCTGGAGCATGAGCTCAGAGACACACACACACTTAGCCCTGCATGTAGCTCTCTCACTTCCTAGCTGTGTGACTTCGGCAAGTTCTAAACACCACCTATCCTCAGTTTCCTATCTATAAAACGGGAAAAGAGGGTTTTAATACTTCATAGGGTTGTTTTGAGGTTTAAATCAGCACCTTAAAAAGTGCCTTGAATGTAACATAATTCCGCCAATTCTCAGATGCACCAGCTTTACATGGTAACACTTTTGAAATAAGGATGTCTTTAATGTAATTTTTAAAAAAAGCATTTTTGTCGCCATTTAACCATCATTAACTACTTTTGCCTTAGGTAATGGTGCACCTTAACGTGGATTATGTTTTAGGTTCCAATAACTAATAGCAGCAAGAGCGCAGTATATACTGGCTGTCATCAACTATGGCATCGGTGTCCTCGTCATCACTATCGTGGTTCTGACCAAGACGTGGCATTTGATTGGTGGGCAATGCTAGCCTTAGAGTACATAGCAAACCTCAGTTTCATCTATTTGTTTTTATGGATGTGTTCTTAGAAAATATCTAGGGAGCTGATTTTTTTTTTGGGGGGGGGGAGCTCATTTTTATATTTATT
>PVJN01055362.1:0-13112 GCA_004026805.1 Lasiurus borealis | reverse complement strand
CTTTAAAATAATTACTAAGTCTTTAGGAATGTGTAACCAGAACTGTTAGTATTGCTTATAAAACCTTAGTTAGGTTCAATATATACATGTATATGTCGATGTATAGGTATGTAGATTTGCATTTTGTCTTGTAAAATTTTATTTGAATGAATTCTTCCTGTAGGTAATGGGAAACAAAATTAATAATTCATGTGCCACTCATAGCATTTCTATATTTGAAAATAGCCCAACATTGAAACTTCTAATTCTAAAATTAAACCAGCAGCCTATTACAAGCACATTCTTTGATTGGGTCATTGGTTATAAACTTACTAAATGCAGAGAAGACAAACCAGTTTTAGGAAACTTCTGAGTCGGTGGGACACTGTTGATTAATTAATATTGTACTGTATGAATTAAGTGATGCTTTAACTTGAGATTTTTACATTTTAAAGTTAAAATATGGGCATTATGTCAGCACACTTAAGGGCATTATGTCAGCAAGTTAAAACGTTCCCCCCCTCCCCCTCCCGTGCTTTTAATGTATCTCTTTACATGATCTGAGAAGAGAATTCAAGCTTTTAGAGAGAAATAGCTGAGGGAAATGGGTAACATTTTCTTGGAATGCAGCTTTTTCTTATGGCCATGGTTTAATTGCAGATTAAAAATTAGAAGGATTAAGTGTATAGTTTTCATATCCACATTTCAAGAAATTACCATTGTAACTTGATAAGATATGAGTTATTTTATGTAAACATCATTGCAAGGCAAGGTGTAGAAGCTCAGCTAGATTTATTACTGTGCACGAGAGTAAGTACCTATCTCAACTATTCTTTTTCTTTTCGAATATAAAGTTTGCTGAATGTACAAGAAGAGTTTATCACTTAGGATATAGAATTTTTTTAGGGGTTGGGGGGAGGAGTTCTGTAAGGAAATGACCTATAGGCAAAGATTATCTTGATTTGATCTGAAACAAAACTTGAAACTATTCTTGGACTAACATGGAAAAATAAAATGGCTATTGTTTAAAAAAATGGTGGAAATACATGTTGACAAGATATGAATTAAGTTTATTTTCTACAAACTGTTACTGATGAGGACATGGGTAATACCTTCCATGCTTCGGAAAAGGAATCTGTATATGGGGGCGGGGATAATAAATATTTCTAACCAAATGTGGTTTTGTTATCTTTCTATCTTGACGTTTTTGTAAGACCATTTGTAATTTACACCTTTCCTTGAATGTAGCAGGATCTCTTATGTAAATCTTTAATTTAGCATAGGAGAATGTGCAGAACTTTGTTTTTTTTAAACAGTTTTAAAAATATATTTTTATTGATTTCAGAGAGGAAGGGAGCGGGGGAGAGAGATTGAAACAACAATGATGAGAATCATTGATTGGCTGCCTCCTGCAGACCCTGTACTGAGAATTGAGCCCACAACCCGGGTATGTGTGCCCTTGACCAGAATTGAACCTGGGACCTTTCAGTCTGCAAGCCAACACTCTTACCCACTGAGCCAAACAGGCTAGGGTGCTCTTTTTTTAGAAGAAGGTTTTAAAGTTTGTTTAGAGATTTCAGCAAGGATTGTTTTCTACAGTGCCAGCTGATGGTGGTTCATTGTACGTATCTGATAAAGTAGTGTTTCTGGGAAGGAATTGAAGGGGGTAGGGAAGGGGCGGGTGAGGGGTGCGGGGACTTGATCTAGTCAAGAACCATTCTTGGCCATGAATGGGATCAGGTGCCTCAGCACCCACCTCCACTCCTGACCCCCTTTCCTAGCGGTTGTGGCCATGCTGGGGAAGTAAAGGCAGTTACTTAAGTCAGCATTCCCTGTGTGTTTTCCAGACCAGTAACATCCACCACTTTTCTGGGGATATGAAGTGATGTTAGGTGGAAGAAAACAGGCTGCTTGTTGAAGTACATGTGGAAATGCCAGGATCTACAAGGTCACTGAGGCATCCTGATGTCAGCCCTGCTCTCTGATGGGCGAATGTGCGTTGTGAATCCTTTGAAATAGTGTTCAATGGAATTCAGCATTCCCCAAACTTCCTCCGCCAACTTCCCCCCTCTTCTCTGTGCAAAGCACTTATTGGGGCTCCCTGGAAGGGGTGTTTCCAGGACAGAAAACTCTGTAACCTACTTTGGGAGTGGATCACGATGTTGACCATATTCTGTGGGTTGTTACATACATTTATGTTGTATTTCGTCCCCCTTTTTCTACAGTATAATAGGACGCTGAGCTTGAGATAAGTGTGTAGTTGACGGAAAATAGGTTAAATTCCTTCTGAATCTGGAAGTGTTGCACGAATAGAGACAGCCAATTCAGGGATCTGGTTTCAGTTTTTATACTCGGGCCTGTTAACATTTTGACATTAATTTTCTTAATTGTTTGTCTAACTGGCCAGTGCACTGGCAGCCATATGAGAGTTGCTCTTCACAGTGGGGAAGTTGGTTGTCTGGCCTGGTTTTTCAGACACCAGAGGATCAGAGCCGCTTAGAACACCACGGGGAATGTGTGTAGTAGCGGGAAGGGTGGTCTTGGAGGAGGTGCAGAACCTCTGCAGATCCTTTCAGTGGCCACATAATGAATGGATAAGTAAGACTGACTCTGGTGACCTCGACCTTCAGATTCCACTGATTTCCACTAACGTCCTCAGGAGAATCTAAGCAAGTGATAAAAGATGATCCAGTCCACATCCCAGTACCAGCGCCTCAAACAAGAAAGCCCGGGGAAAGTCCTCAGTGTTCTGGGGAGCGCTCATTGCCCACGGGGTGCCTCTGTAACGTAGGGTGTAGGGCAGAAACAATCGGCGAGGTGCTTCGAGCTAGTAAAAATAAGTCCCTGAAAGGGAAGGAAGAATTTTCCCTGTCTTTTGAGATTTAAATATTCCCAACATTGACAGAGGACTGAGGCTTCTTTTCTAGTAAAGACAGTGCTTTTCAATGACCTTGCTTTTCAGTTCCTTTCTATAAAGTGAGGGATTGACTGTATGCCCTCCAGCAACCTTCTAGGGCTAACAGTTGTGATGTGATGATATGTTAACACAGCTGAAAAGATGATAGAATGTGTTGGGGGACAGAAACATAGCTCCTGTAGCTAAAGGTTGACCGATTGCCTTGCCTTAATCTGGTTGACATTGCACACAGCTGGCCATCTGCCCTGGCGGTGTGACTCCCTGCTCCTTTGCCCTGACTCGATGCTCAGGGCTCCTGGTACCTTTATTCACGGTCACCTCTCAAGACTCTGGGGCAGGATGTGTGCAGGTGGAGGAGTTGCATCTAGGTTTTTCATATCCCCCAGATTCCAACGCCTGGTGAAATGGGGGAAGGTCAGAAAGGATGAGGAACGGCGGTGGGGAGGGTGGGGGTGGGGAGGAAACCTCTGCCTGGCACTGAGCTCACTTGTCATTTCTCCAGTAGGTTTTGCATTTTTAGGTGAACAGTTTATGCTCTGAACAGTTTATGCTCAAAATGAGCTCGCTACTACACAGGAGCACCTTCTCATTTCGATCCTAACAAAAATGCCAATTTTTTGTAGCAAAGAGTGTAAAATATTTTGGAGTTGATTCCCTCATTTCTTCCCCTGGTTCTTTTTAATTCCCTCAAGGACGTCAGGAACATTTTTACCATAAAAAACCAAAACTTGCATCTGTTGACACTTCCAAGACTCTTAGCTGGCAAAGTCAAAAAGATTTTTATAGTGAACACCCACCTATATTTTACCATTAACATGTACTTGTTTATTACATATCTATATTTCCATTAATTCATTTTGGGGTTTTAGAAAACGCATTTTGAAGTAAATTGCAGTCATCAATAACCCGTCCCCTAAAATTTTCAGTGTACATGAAATTTATTAGAATTGAGTATTAATTTACAGTTTGTTCTTTTGATGCTGAGTATGAATTTGGGCCCAGTTAACCATATATACTTTCCAGGAAGTATATATATATTTTCTTTATTGATTAAGGTATCACATATTTCTTTTTTAAAAAATATGGTTTTATTGATTCAGAGAGGAAAGGGAAAGAAGGAGAGAAATATTAATTAGCTGCCTTCTGCATGCTGCCTACTGGGGATCAAGCCCACAATCCACGCATGTGCCCTGACCGGTAATCGAACTGGCGACCTCCTGGTTCATGGAACGATGTTCAATCACTGAGCCACACCACTCAGGCCCAGCAGATCTATTCTTTCTTGGGGTTCACACCCACGAGGGAAAGATCTGTTTTAGGCCTCTCACCTTGTAGATGTCTGTCTTCTTATGTCTTCACACCATCTTCTGTCTGTATGCGTCTGTGTCCAAATTTCCTGTTCTTACAAGGACACCAGTCAGACTGGATTAGAGCTCTTCCTGAGTGACTTGCTGTAACTCAATTACCTCTTTAAAGAGCCCATCTTCAAATACAGATATGTTCTTAGGCACTTGGATTTAGAACTTCAACATTCAGATTTTTTGGGAAGTCACAGTTGAGCCCACCGCACTTGGGAACCCTGGTCATATAGTTTGTGGGTCTGTCTTTCCCCCAAACCCCCAATTGTGAACCTATAGAGAGGTCAGAGACTGGCTCTTTCTTGCTTTTATAGTCTGGTGTCTTAAAAAATGCCCAACAGTCTCTCAAAAAATTATTTAAATAGGTTGACTAATTGATGGAAGAGCTTTCTGATATATATTTTTTAATTTTTATTTTTATTAATGTATTACATGTGTACATATCTTCCCATTGCCCTCCTCCCCCACTCCCATGCATGCCCTAACCCCCCAGTGTCTTGTGTCCATTGGTTATGCTTACATGCATGCATACAAGTCCTTCGGTTGATCTCTTATCTACCCCACCTCTCCCTAACCTTCCCACTGTAGTTTGACAGTCTGTTTGATGCTTTACTGCCTCGGGATCTATCTTTTTGTTCATCAGTTTATAATGTTCTTTGTTATCCATAAATGAGTGAGATGATGTGCTATTTTTCTTTCATTGACTGGCTTATTTCACTTAGCATAATGCTCTCCAAGCTTTCTGATATTTTATTGGAGTTATTAAAAATCGTGTGTGTGTGTGTGTGTGTGTGTGTGTGTGTGTATGTGCGTGTGTGAGTGTGTATGTGTGTGCAAAGCACACATCTCCAAGCTCAATGATGTAGGACACTGACTGGCTGAGGTCTTACTACCTCGTGTTGCTCTAGATTTCTGAATTGCTTCATCCTGCTAGCTGCTTTTGTGCAGTGTGTGCGGATAGTGGGAGCATTCTTCTGGGTCATAAAAGAGGCTTGACATGTAAACACTTTCAGAACTTGTTTATTTTCTACTTTTCTGTCTGTTTTTGAAAAGAAAAAAAAAACCCAACAACCTTGCTTTCTTAATCGTAGCAGAGCATTCCAGGTGTATTTTTAAGCGCTCAAAGCCAGACTGTAATAAACAGATAACTGTCACTAACAGGTATCATGCTTTATTTGCTAGGGATTTTCTGTTGTTGCTTTTCAATTTAGTGGACAGTTGAATTACAGGTTGCCACGGCAACCTACCCATTGCCCAAACTGCCTGGGCCTTAAAGACCCAGAAACACAGAAAGCATATTTGGCTTTATTCTACAGAGCCGGCATCATTATAAAACAGAGCGAGTGAATGCCAAATTAGAGAAGGCATCCTTCGCCTGCCTCTTTCCCCTCCCCTCCCCTCCTGTGGTTTCTGTGTTTACCGGGCCCCTGAATAACCCAGTGTTAGGAATTGTATAACTTGGTCTCTGGAGTTCTTTCAAGAAAATAACCATGTTACTGTCTCCTGTGCAGATCCCTTACCTTTGTTGGTAACATGCTGTGGGAGTTAAGCAGCTCTGGGGCCCTGGCCAGTGTGGCTCCATTGCTTGTAGCATCGTCCTCAGTACACAGAAAGGTGGTAGGTTCAGTTCCTGGTCAGGGTACATACCCAGGTTGTGAGTTCGATCCCGTCTCTCTCTCCTCCTCTTTCCATCCCCCTCTTTCTAAAATCATTTTTTTTCAAAGGGAGCTTTGGGGATGGTTGACATAAATGCAGTTAAACTCCTTCTCCAATGATCAACTTCTCTCGTTTGTGTGACCTCACTTCTTTCATCCAGGTGGGGCATTGGATTAGAAGTTGCCAAAGAGCCCTAGCGGGTTTGACTTAGTGGCTAGAGCATCAGCCTGTGGACTGAAGGGTCCCAGGTTCGATTCTGGTCAAGGGCGCACACCTCGGCAGGCTCCTCCCCAGCCCAGGCCCTGGGCAGGGCTCAGGAGACAACCAATCGATGTGTTTCTCTCACATCGATGTTTCTCTCGGCCTTTCCCTCTCTCTAAAATTCAATGGAAAAATATCCTTGGGTGAGGATTACAAACAACAACAAAAAAAGAAGGAATTCTTACCATCTGCAGCAACCTGGATGGAACTGGAGAGCATTATGCTAAGTGAAATAAGCCAGTCAATGAAGGAGAAACACCACATGATCTCACTCATTTATGGATAACAAAGAACATTATAAACTGATGAACAAAAGGATAGATACAGAGGCAGTAAAGCATCAAACAGACTGTCAAATTACAGTGGGAAGGTTAAGGAGAGGTGGGGTAGATAAGAGATCAACCGAAGGACTTGTATGCATGCACATAAGCATAACCAATGGACACAAGACACTGGGGGGTTAGGGCATGCATGTTGGAATAGTGGGGGGTGGGGGGGACAATGGGAAGATATGTATATATGTAATACATTAATAAAAAATAAAATTAAATTAAAAAAGAAAATGCCAAGGAACTAGAAGACTAGTTCTTGAGACAGTTTCAATTTAAGGGGAGCCAGAAAGGCCTGGCAGAGCCGGGGACCCATTCTTGGTTATGCCAAGAAATTACTGGCTCTGCTTGAGAAAACACTGGAAATTCTGGCAATTTCTCTAGATGGCTTTCTCACTCCTCTGAGCTTTGCCCATAGCCCCATAGCCACTGTGTGCATTATGTTACCAAGCTAATTACCGCAGATCTCAGAGCCCCGGGAAGGCTGATGCACCGATAAGCTAGTTTCTGAGCATTCCTTGAGCCTGGGGTGCATTTCTTATCTGCAGGAATTGCCACTGCCTCAAGTTTGCTGGCTATCCAAGTCTGGATCCCGCTTCTTTTGTGTGGTTGTTGTTAATTCTCACTCGAGGATATTTTTCCATTGATTTTCGGGAAGAGTGGAAGAGAAAGGTAAAGACAGAGAGAAACATTGTACATTCCCTGGACCAGAAATGAACCCGGGACCCTTCAGGCTGCAGGCTGACACTCTATTCATTGAGCAAACCAGCTAGGGCATGGAGTCCACTTCTTATTTTACTAGTATTTTATTTATTTGTATTAAAAAAAATCTTTTTACATGCAATAAACATGAATATTTCAAGAAAAACTTTTAAATATAATAAAGTTACATGCAATAAACAATATTTCAAGGAAAAAGATTTAAAATATAATAATATTGCTTTAAAAAATTTATATGTTTTATTGACTTTTTACAGGGAAGAAAGGAGAGTTATAGAGAGTTAAAAACATCAATCAGCTGCTTCTTGCACACCTCCTACTGGGGATATGCCTGCAACCAAGGTACATGCCCTTGACAGGAATCGAACCTGGGACCCTTCAGTCCGCAGGCCGACGCTCTAGCCACTGAGCCAAACTGGTTAGGGCTAAAATATAATAATATTATCAAAACTATACTAACATAGTATAATATCACAAAAGCTGTAGGAAAAATCCTGCAAATAACAGGATTACTTCTATTCTAAAATATTTTCTTTTTCCTCTGGCTCTATTTTGGTTCATCCGTTTGGATTCCACTTCTTTTTTTAAAAGTTAATTTAAAAAATATAATTTATTGATTATTTTATAGAGAGGAGGGGAGAGGGATAGAGCATTAGAAACACTGATGAGAGAGAAACATCGATCAGCTGCTTCCTACTGGGGATGTGCCCGAAACCAAGGTACATGCCTTTGAACCGGAATCAAGTCCACAGGCCGGCGCTCTGTCCACTAAGTCTCAAACCGGTTAGTGCTGGGTTCCACTTCTTGATGGAAGGAGCCATCAGGGCACATTGCTAGGGTGCATTGACAAGGTGGGGGAGAATTGGAAGCTGTTATTTCAGTGGACCACAAGGGGGTTGCATTCTTTGTTGGTGAGCACATTCCTCACCTTGTGTGTGGGCCACCGGCAGAAACATGTCCCAGGCGGCTGTGGGAAATGTGTCTGAGAAACCGGGTGCTGTGAACGCGTTGGAGTCACAGGGGTGCCCTGAAAATGAGGATTTTGAGTTCCGTTGAGATGGCAAGTCAGCAGTTGGTGAGGAGCTTTTCCTAAAAGCTGTTGTTGCCAGAAGTTGCTGTGGCATTTGCCTTTGTGAAGTGTGTGTGTGTGTGTGTGTGTGTGTGTGTGTCTGTGTGCGTGCACACTCTTCAGTATCTCAGATATAGAATGAGGCCATCCAGGTAGTTTACCTGAAAAGGTAACTGCAAAGAAATGAAATCTGTAGAATATACTAATGATTACGGTAAGGCATAAAACTGTGATGCAGAGTCAGATCACTTGATAATAAAGTGCCACAGAGCAGATGGCTTAAACCACAGAAATGTATTTCTCACTCACAGTTCTGGAGGCTGGGGAGTCTGAGATGAGGGTGCCAGCTCGCACAGTTTCTGGTGAGGGCTCTTTGCCTTGCTCGCAGACACTGTTTTCTTACTGTATTCTCACTTGGTGGGGAGGGGGCACCATGAGGAGGGGGGAGAAAGAGAGGAGAGAAAACTCCCACTCTCTGCCTATAAAGGGCGCTGATTTCATCATGAGGGCCCCATCCATATGACCTCATCTGAACCTACTGACTTTCCAAAGGTCCCCAGCTTGAAATACCATCGCACTGGCATTTAGGACTTCAACATGTGAATTTGGAGGGTGTGGGCGGGACAGGGATGGGACTAAAAGCATTCAGTCCATAACAAGTTGCATACAAAGTCAGATTTTCTGGTTTACATTTATTGGAGAGTGTGCACTATGAATGCTTAGAGAGATTTGAGAATACATCACCTATTTTTAAAAGGCTTGCATGTGGAAAGGTAGTTAAATTTTGTAGTGTCTCAGAAAAAGAATTGGGAATCACAGATAAATGCTCTGAAAACTACAGAAAACTGGCCTCAGTTTACAATGAGAAAGACCTTTGGAATTATCTGGGATCTCTGTAATGGGGGAAATAGACTGCCATGTGAGGGCAGAGGCGCCATGTCATTAGCTGTTTCAGACAAAGGCCTTGCTGGCCTTGTTGCAATTTTGTAAACTTGTGTGTGGGTGTGTTGCTTTATTTATTGGTAGGAAAGGCTGGTGTGTGTGTGTGTGTGTGTGTGTGTGTGTGTGGTAGGGGTTGCAGAGTTGCACTGAGGTTCCTTACAGGGGATCTTTTCTAATTCTAGTCCTGACTTTAGATTTGTGAAAGGTGGTTGGTGGAGTGGAAAGTGCATGGATTTCAGAGTCAGACAGACTTGGAGGAATCCTGGCTTTATGATCTGAGGCAAGATACTCCACCTCACTGAGTTTGTTTTCACATCTGCAAAATGGGCAAGTTTTAAGGAATAGAGAAAATATTTGTTGAATACCTAGAACAGTTCTTAGCATATCATAGGTGGTAAAAATGGTGACTGTTATATATTTAGAATAACCTGTATTAATTCTTCAACTATATTTTGGAAATCTATTATGCAAACCTGGAAATATGTATTTCTTTCAAGGAGCTTTTCAGTTATTGGGAGAGATAAATAAACAATTAAATTACAGTTTTAGAAATGCTTGCACAGAATATTACCTGCCTATAAATATTTATTGAGCATCTTGTCTATGTGGGACATTTTGCTAAGTATTTGGTACGTGGTGGTAAAAATACAGTTTTACTGTACTATGGATTTCATTGTACTATTAGGGTAATGTATAGTGACTTCTGCAAGATATGTAGGGGGAGGGCCATATAAAGAAGAGCACACCTGTCGTTTCTGAAGACCGTGTACCTAGATGAGAAAATGAGCATCAGAACCCAATTCTTTTATCCTTTGCTAACCCAGTCTGTGTATGACCTGTTATTTCTCATTTGCTCAGCAGGCGGCGCTCTAGCACCAGGAAATTGCAAAGTAACAATTTAGCAAAACAAGGACTTTTGGGGTTAATGTTTGCTTTTCGGGCAAAAAAGGAAAGGTGTTAGGAAAAATAAACAGTTTATCAGGCTTTGCCGCAAAGACACTCGAGGAGAAAGACACGCCGTCGCTTCAAGGACAGGAAGTAACTTCCCTGCATTTTGTAGACGCATCAGACGCTGGGTGCGTGCCTTGTAAGAAAAACAAAAAACAAAACAAAAAATCATCACGAAAGAGGAAGGAAAGAAAAACAGCGGAGATAAAAGAGGAGATTAAGAACGTAGAAAACAATGGAAATCATCTGCAAGCCAGCCTGGAGGAGGATAGCCTTGGGGAGCTGGCTGAGGACGGGTATTGTGGCAAGGGGAAATAATGAAAACTACTGACATGTAATTGAGACTCATTGCAAGCACTCAGATGTGCCATTTACACTCGAAGCCAGATTTCCTGCGTAATTGGTTTCAGCTGCCCAGCCCACATCCAGTTCTTGTTTTGTAGCGTTCAACATTCTGAGGTCTTGCAGCGCGTGGACTTTTGCACCTAATGACAAGTGCCTGATTTCTGGATCCAAATCGCTTCATTGTCTTCCAAATTTGCAAGTTAGAAGAGCAGAACAGCTGAGTTGGGAACTAAGTTTTAGTGGAAGGGATCGGGGCAGGCACCGCTGACAAAAGAAAGAAAATGCACTCACTGAGACATGGGTTGGGGTTTTGATTGGCCATGTGTGTTCACCTCCATAGGTTTAGGGAAGATGCTCCCACTTGAATCTTCATTTCCTCCATTTGGCTATTCAAGTGGCTCTTTCAAGAGCTTTACATTTTATCTTTTTGTATCCAATGGATAGCTCAGAGAGACTCTTTTTGTAAGGTTGTTAATCCAACGTCACGTCACGTGGCTTATTCTTTCCTGCAGAGAGGTTTAATCAGCAGAATACATCGAAGTAATCTGAAACAAATTCCATCAAACACAACACGATGAGCAGCTATTAGATTGGTTGTTAGTATCTAACCACAGTCTATACAATAACTGAATTACGTTGTTGCAGTGGGAAAACTATCTTACCTGTGGTTCTGAAATTTTAGTGTGTACCGTTACCACCTGAGGGATCCTTAACACACATTGCTGGGGCCCGCTCCAGAGTTTCTGATTCAGTAGGCCTGAGATGGGATGAGACTGTAAACTCCCGCTGATGCTGGTGTCCAGGAACCTCACTTTGAGAACCATCACCTTAAACACATTTGCTGAAAACAATTTTTTTATTTGATTTAGTTATGGTGTTGATATTCAACCTCCTACCACCATATAAGATCAAGTCCGATATTGAACTACCAGAGGAGGAGGACACAATGGGAAGGTATTTATTGAGCACCTACTATGTGCCTCCCTCTATTCTGGGTTCTCAGCGTTCTTAATCTTCTCACTTAATCGTCCCATACTCTTCCGACTCAACGTGTGTGGAACCAGAGTCTTGAAGAGCTGGGGAATTTTCTGAAGGCGAACATCTAGCCAGTGGCTGACCTGGAATTTGGGCCGAGGTGAGCTTGACTGCGAAGACTGCACGCCAGAGGGGGGGACTTCACAACATTCCCCACGGTTCAACTTATTGAATTTTCACAGATTTCAGTTCATAGGAACCTTATGTGACTGACCACAAGCAAACGCCTTAGTTTTTAGACCTAAGTCTCTCCGTCTCTCAGGAGATCAGTACCTGTCTCTCGTGTAGGGATTAGGTGGACTGATGTGTGTTGGAGCGCCCAGAACAGTGTCTGGCACACAGTAGGTGCTCATTAAAGCTGAACTTCCTTTCCTTTCCTTAAAATATTCAAGTAGTTAATCCAAGTTCATCTTAGAAATAAGTGTGAAAGCTATGACGAGGGCAGAGACAACCAGATTCTGACTTACCCTAGTGGGAAGGATGACAGCCATTCTGTCTGTCAGCCAACAAGACCTGCGTGAATCCCTTAGAATTCTCCAGATGGAGCCCACGGTTGCATTTGCCTCCTGTCACCTAGGCCAGTGGTCGGCAAACTTATTAGTCAGCAGAGCCAAACATCAATAGTACAACGATCGAAATTTCTTTTGAGAGCCGAAAACAGACCTCTGCGCAAGGGGCCACGAAGTTTCAGTCGCACTGTACCTGCGCCCCTGCCCGTGGTATTTTGTGGAAGAGCCACACTCAAGGGGCCAAAGAGCCGCATGTGGCTCGTGAGCTGCAGTTTGCCGACCACTGGCCTAGGCCCTCTGATCACAGTGGCTGGCTGGCCTGAACACCTGCTCTCTCCGGCGTAACCAAACGGACTGGCTGCTCTCTGGGTGAGCTGCCCAGCAGCCCAATGTATGTATTCCCATGCATCTCTTGGTTTGAAATTCCATCAACTGCCCCCACACCTTCTCCTGGCAGTTTCATTATCTCTGTTATTTCTGCTTCTGTGTCTTTTGACTGATTTTGCTCCTGGATGTGAGTCACATTCTCCTGCTTCTCTGCATGTCTGCTCATTTTAAAATTAGCTATTGACATCCGGTACGACATTTCACTGGGTGCTTGGGTGTTGCTGTCTACACAGAGGTTGACGTTTGCCTCTCTCGGCAGGAAACACGTGTTCAGATCCGCGTGGTCCGCTCTAGGCTTGTTTTGAAGCTTTGCTTGTTTGGGTCCGGAGTAGCCTTTGCTCTGCTATTAGAGCGTAACACTTCTGGGGTCACTTCGAATGGCCTTGTACTCAATGAGGTTTCACTCTGGGTAGCGAGAGTGCAAAACATCTTCCACCCCTGAATGGGTTCTGGAAATTGTTCAAGTTATAGCTAACTGACAGCTGTCCTGTGTTTTTTTTTCTTAATATATTTTTAAAAATACATTTTATTCTTTTTTTTTTTTTTTTTTTTTTTTTTTTTTTTTTTTTTTTTTTTTTTTTTTTTTTTTTTTTTTTTTTTTTTTTTTTTTTTTTTTTTTTTTTTTTTTTTTTTTTTTTTTTTTTTTTTTTTTTTTTT
>PVJN01055361.1:0-13112 GCA_004026805.1 Lasiurus borealis | reverse complement strand
CCCAGACCTTCCCCACCCCCTCCCGCTGTCGAGGTCCCCTCTCTTGGAGCCGGTTTGCCAGCTCTCCCTCCCATTCTTGGAGCTCCCCTCCCATCGCCAGCCCCCCTCCCCTCCCCCCCCTGCCCAGGCCCTCCCCTCCCCCGCCCCCCGCCTGCCCTTGGCCTGAGGTGGCCAGCGGCCTGCTGGGCTTGGACCAGTGCCTCGGCCCGGCTGCTCTGCTCCCTGCCAAGTGCTGAGCCGTGAGAACGCCCTGCTGGGAGCGGCTCCCGGCCCCGGGGTCAGCGGAGGGTCCCCCACAGGCCCCCGCCTCTGTCCTGGGGCCTGTGGGCCCCTTTCCTGGGTGGTGGGCGGGGCTGGCGCCCGCGGGTGGGGACGCAGCCGGGAGGGAAGGACGGGCCGGCCGGCGCTTTAATGGGAAGCAGCTGGAGGGCAAACCAGTTCAGCGTCAGCAAAGCGTTTCCACATGTGCCGGGCGCCCGGCCGTGCGTGCAGACGTCCCGGTCCCGTCCGCGGGCGGCGTTCAGCTGTGTCCCGTGTTTTCTGTGCGGCTGGGGGGTGCAGAGAGGGAGAGAGGGAGAGAGACAGAGAGAGACAGAGAGAGAGAGAGAGAGAGAGATGGAGTGGGGGAAGAGGAAAGAGAGGCCTTTGCTTTGGGCCAGAGACCGGGCAGAAATGCAGGGGACGTACTAGGAGGGTCAGAAGGGAGTCCAGCCTGTAGGCTCGGGTGGAGCGTCGACCCATGAACCCGGAGGTCAGGTTTTTTTTTTTTTGTGTGTGTGTGTGTGTTTTAAATATATTTTATTGATTTTTTTACAGAGAGGAAGGGAGAGGGATAGAGAGTTAGAAACATCGATGAGAGAGACATCCATCAGCCGCCTCCTGCACACCCCCTACCAGGGATGTGCCCGAAACCAAGGTACATGCCCTTGATCGGATTCGAACCTGGGACCCTTCAGTTCGCAGGCCAACGCTCTATCCACTGAGCCACACCGGTTTCGGCTTGGAGGCCCGGCTTTGATTCCCGGTCAAGGGCACAGGCCCGGGTTTCAGGCTCCATCCCCAGAGTGGGGTGTGCAGGCAGCGGCCGATCCATGACTCTCTCTCATCATGGATGTTTCTCTCTCTCTCTCCCTTCCTCTCTGACATCCATAAAAATTTTTTTTTTAAAAAGAGAGGAGGGGAAGTTACAGCTGTGGATGAGCAGACACAGGAGGAAGGCACCCCACTGCCCCCCGCAGGGTCAGACACGGGTGTCTGTCCGTACACCCACCCTGCTCTCCCCAGAGAGCCTCCCTCCTGCCGGGCTGAGGTCTGGCCTGGGCACCCTCCCTCTGCCCCTCTCCCCTCTGCTCAGCCAGCCCCTCCCCCAACCCCCCCAGCACCCTCTGGGGACAGTCACACCTCACTGCCCCCCGTTACCCGCTCCTCTCACCCATTGTCGCTGGCTCCGGCATCCGCTGCCTAAGCTCCCCTCCGCGCTCACCCCCCTAATCCTCGGAGTCCCCCCTCTCAGGTGGAGGTGCCCATGGCGAGCTCGCTGCTGGGGAGGGCGCGGGTGCAGGGGGAGGGCACCGGCTCCTATGGGCTCTCAGATGGGGTGATGGGTGGGGTCAGGCCCCCCGGCCCCCTTTCCTGCCTACGTCCCAGCCGGCTCTCTGCCTGGGGCTGCCTGGGGGGCGGATGGCCTGGCTGTGCCGTGGAGAGCCGGGCCCTGGCCAGGGGGTTGGGGGTTTCCTGAGTGCCCGTCCCTGCCGCCAGCAGCTGGGGGAGGAGGGGTATTTGGAAGCAGCTGGGGAGGCTGGGGAGGGGGTTTCTCCCCCCCCCCCCGGCCCCAGGCCCACCCTGGCCACCTCTGGGCCAGACGCCACCTCCAGACTTGCTTCAAGTGGCAGATGAGGGTGACCTGGGGGCGGGGTGGGGGTGGGATTCGGGGGAGGGAGAGGGGGGAGGGGAGGGCTCTGAGAGGGAGGGCAGTGGCTGGGGCGGGCACCCTCACATGCAGGCGCAGAGGCTCCACTCGCTCTTGTGTGTGAGAATCTGCCCTGAGTCCTCCCCACCCCCTCGATGCCGGGACAGGGCGGGGCGTGACTCAGTGGGCCTCCCGCCAGCAGCCTGTGGGTCCGAAGGCGCTGACTAAGCGCAGCCCGGCCTCGGGGACTCGGATAACACAGGTCCCGCTCCTCCTCCTCCTCCTCCTCCTTCGCTGGGGCTGGTTCTGCCTCCCCCGCCCCCCCTTCCCTCCTGCAGCCCCGGGGCCTGGGCGTGGCCTGGGACACAGCCCCCCTCATCCCGTGGTTCCCCCCGCCTGCTCTGCTCGGTGGGTCCCTCTCCCCCCTCCCTGGGTGCCGGGCTCCCCGCCTCCCCCCTTTCTCTCCCCAACCGCACGGGGCAGCAGTCGTGAGAATGTCAAGAGGCCACGCCCGTGGCTGTTCCGGGTTCCGGGGGTTTCCGCGTCTTTAGGGCCGGGCGTCCGGGTTTCCCGAGGGCCGGTCAGCGCCGGGGGGCGGGGTGCAGGGGAGGACAGTGGGGGAGGGGGACGCGCCTCTGGAATGTGTGCTGTAGCTCCAGCTCCCAGCTCCCAGCTCCCAGCCACCAGGCCCGGGCCCTGCCTGCCTGCCTGCGCTGTGTGTGCTCTGGCTCCTGTTCAAGAACTCGGTCTCGATGGGAGGAAATTCTTGGGCCCCGTTTTTCTCTTAATATGGTCCTGCTGCTTCCCCGGGGCACGCGCTCCCCAGGGCCCGGCCGGCGGTGCTTAAAGGTGCCGGCCGGCCCGGCGGTGGTCTCGGGTCCGAGTTCGCAGGTGGCCCCGGGGGGGGTGTCTCCTGGGCGTCGGTGCCACCTCATGGCCTGGGGAGTGAGCCAACCGCGTGCCTGCAGAGCCCCGAGAGCACTTGCAGCCCCTGCCCGGCCCTCCGTCCGAGTTTGTGAATAAAGTTTTATTGAAACCCAGGCGGACAGCCGAGTTGAGTGACGAGGATGGAGACCGCACGGTTCCCGGGGAGGGAGAAGCCGCTGGCGTCTGCTCTTTCCCCCGGGGATGGTGCTGCTTCAAGGCAGCCGCTGAGGCAGAGAGAGGGGGGGAGACTTACTCTCGCCCGTTTCTCCGCCAAAACGTGAACTCAAAGATGTTTTGCAAATTATGACTCAGTTTTAAACCTTCGCCCTGACCAGGCTGGCTGGGCCCGTGGATGGCAGGGTCCCGGGTTTGATTAAGGTCAAGGGCATGTACTGTACCTCGGTCGGGCCACATGCGGGAGGCAACCGGTGTGTCTCTCTCACATCGATGTGTCTCTCTGTGTCTCTCCAACTCCCTTCCGCCCTCTCTAAAGTGAGGATTAACAGCAACAACAGAAAAACTCTTTTTTTAAAAAACAATATATTTTATTGATTTTTTTACAGAGAGGAAGGGGGAAGGATAGAGTCAGAAACATCGATGAGAGAGAGAGACATCGATCAGCCGCCTCCTGCACGCCCCCCACTGGGGATGTGCCCACAACCAGGATACATGCCCCCGACCGGAATTGAACCCGGGACCTTTCAGTCTGCAGGCCAACGCTCTATCCACTGAGCCACACCAGTTTCGGCAACAGAAAAGCTTTTAAAGACCCTGACGCTCTCCTGAAGTCTGGCCTGTTCCTTCTCTCGCTCTCGGGTTCTCTTGGGATTAACTGAGCGTCTGCTCAACAACAGTGGACACTGAGTGGCGGCTGCATGCTGAGCTCTGAGCCGAGTGAGACCACAGCCCTCCCTGGGGGCCTGGGTACTACCCTCTGCCCCCTGCTCCCTGCCCCCTGTGCTCCCTGATCCCTGAACCCCACCTTCCCGATGTCAGGGCACCAGGCTGCACCCAGAGCCAGTGACCCTGACCTCCGGGCAAACCCCACTTTTAAGATCCCGACGGATCTGTTTCATTCTTTCATTTCGTCACTTTCCCATTCATTGCTTTTTAAATTTTCATTATTATTATTGTTTTTTAACATTTTTATTGACGTCAGAGAGGAAGGGAGAGAGAGAAACATCAACGAGGAGAGACAATCACGGAAGGGCTGCCTCCCGGCACACCCCACCCTGGGGATCCAGCCCCCCACCCGGGCCTGTGCCCCGACCGGGAATGGAACTCTGACCTCCTGGGTCCTAGGTCCAGGCTCACCCCCTGAGCCAGGCCGGCGGGGCTGACTGTTGCTTTAAGTAAATATTTAAAGCCGAGACGAAGCCAGCAGATCTGCGGGGGCTGATGTGGGGGCTGAGGCGGGGAGACAGCGTCACCCGTGCTGCAGACACGGCTCCTCTCGGGTGGCCACCGGGTGCACACACTCCCCGGCAGAGGCACCCACGCTGGCGGTTGGCGTCCTGTGGTTGGAGCAACATGAGAAACGCTGACGTGCTGCTGAGCTCACGGGAGGCTGAGCCGCTGGTGCTGTCCACGGGGGCGGGGGGGGGGGGGCAGTGTCTCGGTTCTTTCCTTTTTCATCGGCTCTTCCTCGCTTTGGTATTTTTGGGTAACCACCCTCTGTTCTTCCTCCTTTTTTTTAAAAAAAAATAGCCGAGACCGGTGTGGCTCAGTGGATAGAGCGTCGGCCTGCGGACTGAAAGGTCCCAGGTTCGATTCTGGTCAAGGGCACATCTCCACTGTGGGGGGCGTGCAGGAGGCAGCTGATCGATTTCTCGCACTCATCGATGTTTCTGACTCTATCTCTGTCCCTTTTTCCTCTGTAAGAAATCAATAAAATATTTAAAAAATGTATATATACAGTGGTACCTCGAGATACGAGTTTAATTCGTTCCGTAACCTTGAGGCGTGGGAAACGATGAGACGCTCGCGTCACGGTAAACGGGTGGGTCGTGTGCAGCCGGCCGATCCGCGCGATGACTCCTATCTCAAATGTTGCTCGTATTTCAAAGCAAAAATCCCTCGTTCGACGGCTCGTATCTCAAAAATCTCGTATGTTAGGGCACTCGTATCTAGAGGTACCACTGTGTGTGTGTGTGTGTGTGTGTGTGTATGTTGATTTTAGAGAGGCAGGGAGAGGGAGAGACAGAAACATCAGTGATGACAGAGAATCATTGGCCGGCTGCCTCCTGCACGCCCCCCACTGGGGATGGAGCCTGCAACCCGGGCCTGTGCCCCGACCTGGAACGGAACCCTGACCTCCTGGTTCCTGGGTCCGTGCTCAGCCGCTGAGCCCCGCAGGCCGGGCGAAAGCTCCTACTTTAGTCCCTGTATCGGCACCTGGTGTGTGTTCATGAACAAGGCACACCTGTGTTTTTATTTTGCCCGGAGCCCCATCAATCACCGGGCCGGCCCCGCCCCAGGGCTCGGCTCCAGGTGACCTGGCTTCCCCTGGACCGACGCCCGCCCAGGTGCTGGCTTTCCCGCTCGCTCTCGGCCTCACGCCCCTCCCGGCTGCACCACCGGCTCTCCGCCCCCTGCGTCTCCGTGCCAACCCTCCCCCCCATGCCTCTCTGCCCCGTCTGCTTCTCCCAGGGGCACGGCCTCCTGCTGGGCGTGGGCGCGGGCCGTGCCCCCCGCTGCCTATTTTTTCTAGAAAATGAAGGGTTCGCCTAAGTGTTCCCAGCAGGCGCTGAGTCACGGGGGGCGGGGGTGCCACCAGGGGCCGCGCTGCCTTTGAAGCCGCCTGGCACCGGCAGCCGGAAGCCGCCCTGGCACCGTGCGCGGCGGCGGCTGGCTCAGCGGCAGCAGCAGGCGCGTCTGTAACGGGAGCCGCTGCGTTCCGAGGCCAGAGCTTCGGGGACGGGCCTCCCCCCCTCCCCCAGCCGGCCGCAGGGAGCACTAGCGTTTTCTCCCCTTTCACGGGCCCCTCTGGTCTCCCCGAGTTGGGAGGGGTCGGAGGTCGTGGGGAGGGGAGCACGGGGCTGGCGGGCGGCCCCAGGTGGCCGGAGGCGGAGGGGGCGGGCGCTGCCCTCGGGTCCCCTGGGCCGCGTCCAGCTGCGCTGGCACAGGGAGCGGCGGCTGTGGGCGCTGGCACGGGGAGGGGCGGTAGGAAGGACTGACGTGGGATGCTGGCGCCGGGTTCGATCTGACCTCGCCGCTGCTGCTGTCGGCGGGAGGGCGTTTGGAGGTGAACCGGGTGTCAGGCCAGGTGCCCAGGGACGGCACCAGCGTAGCCGCCTCTGGTGGGAAGGGCCGGGTCCGAGGCCCAGCGCCGTCCCTGTGCCCGAGGTCAGGGGGCGAGTGTGCACAAGACCAAGGTCAAGTCCAGAGGTGCTGCTGCCACAGGCAGTGCGCTCCCCACGTATGAGGAGGCTGGGGTGTCCGTGTGTGTGTGTGTGTGTGTATGTGCGCGCACGTCTCTGTGACTGTGCCTCTTGGTGAGTGTGTGTGCCTCTGCGTGTGTGTGCATGCCTGGGCGCACGTGTGTGCCTCTGCATGTGCATGTGTACGTGTGTGCGTGTGTGCCTCTGTGTGAGTGTGCACATCTCTCTGTGTGTGCACGTGCCTCTTGGTGTGTGCGTCTCTGCATGTGTGTGCATGCCTGTGCGCACGTGTGTGCCTCTGTGAGTGCATGTGTGCATGTGTGCCTGTGTATGAGTGTTGCACATCTCCATGCGTGTGCACGTGCCTCTTGGTGACTGTGTGCCTCTGCATGTATGTGCATGCATGTGTGCACATGTGTGCCTCTGTGCGTGCATGTGTGCATGTGCTCATGCATGCCTCTGTGTGAGTGCGCACATCTCTGTGCGTGTGCACGTGCCTCTGTGTTGCTGTGTGCGCGTGCATGCCTCCATACATGTGCGTGTGTGCCTCTCTGTGTGCGTGCATGCCTTGGTGTGTGCCTACTTGTCTAAGTCTTCATCTGCACCCCCTGGCTGGTTTTGGGGAGCAGCCGGAATCCGCCTCAGGGGGGACATTGCTCAGCTCAGCTCAGCCTCTTCCCGGGAGATGGCGCGGCCGTGATTCAGCCGGCGCCCCGCCCGCCCGCAGAGCCCGCAGCGGGGGGTGTGCCCGGGCCTGCCTCCCCCACCCCTGCCCGGGCTCATGCTCCCCCCCTGGAGGGGTGCCTGGCCTCTCTCCTGTTTTCCTCGCGCCCCATCGCCCTGCGGGGGGCGTCTGTGCCCCCTCCCCCCCGCCCTGTGGATTCCCCTGCACCGAGTGGCTCTGTCTGGCTGGCCGGCTGTGCCCAGCCCTGGGCCGTGGGCAGCGTGGTCCAGGACCAGAACGTCCGGCCTCTCGGAGGCGCAGAGGATTCTGGTCCTGGAGACACCACCGCCGCCGAGCTGAGGGACCCCCAGTTCCCTGGAGAGGGACCCGGGCGCGGTGTTCAACCCTCTGTCCCAGGAGGGGTGGCGGGCAGAGCCAAGGGAACGTCAGAGCCCCGGCAAGTGGGCCCTCGGGGCCAGGGTGGGCCCGTGGCTCGGCACGGACGGACTGCTGGCTGGCCTGGCAGAGAGATGGAGGCCCGGCTTCCTCTGAAGCAGACTCCCCCTCCTGCCCCATCCCCCCGCCCCCCAAAACTGCCGGGCGCCCGCTCACAGAGCCCTTTCCGCACTCTCGTTGGTTCGGTGTGAGGGTGCTGCTGAGCATCGTGAGCGGCGAGCGTGCAGACTCTGGGGCAGGCCTGTCCACACCCTGGCCTCCTGGCTTCCCTGCTCGCGAGCGGGGCATGACTTTGGGGGCCTGGGATGGCCCCAATCCTGGAGGGACCGGGGCTGAGCTTGTGCGGCCGGCGCTGGGGTTGGGGCTGCGGACTTCCTCTCGGACACCGAGCCTCCGCGATCGCCCGCCTCCCTGCCTCGTGCAGGAACCGCGTCTTCAACCCGGAGAGGCCGGGACACGGGCCTCCTTCCCCCTCCCCCCGCTCTCTATCGGCCAGGCTGGGGTGGCGGGGGGCTGCCTGCCTTGGGGAGGCTCTGGAGAGAGAGATGGGGAGATGATGGGGAGATGATGGGGAGATGGCCGTGAGGGAAGGCGGGCCTGGGGCTGGGCTGTCTCAGAGGAGATAGGATCGTGTCTGCCGCCGGAGCCTTGGGGTGCTGTGATGTGGGGGTGCGGGAGCCAGCCGGGGGGGGGGGGGACCCAGCCAGGGTGCGTGCGACCTGCAAGGGCGGGCGTTTCCTGTCTGCAGGTCAAGGCCGGGCGTGGCCGCGCCTCCCTCCATATCTGCGTTTCATCTGGCCCGTCCCCCGCTGAGCGTCTGTCTAGACGGCCGTGGAGTCAGATGCCGGGCGGGCGAGGGGCCAGGGAACGTATGGCCGCGCCGAGCAGACAGGGCCGGGGGGCGGGGGGAGAGGGAGGAGCGGCACGGGCGGCACCTGGGTCTGGAACCGGCGGGAGCCCGATGCTGGGGGGCCACCCGGTCCCCCACACTGGCCCCCTGGCACCCGCCGCCTCTGGGGACCGGTCACTCCGTGCAGAGCCTCCGGCCGTGGTGAGAGCCGGAGAGCAGGTCTCCGCTGGGAAGCGTGCGCTCTTGCTCAGCCAGGCGGCTCACGCATGGAGAGGCCACGCCGCCAGCCTCAGTGTCCAGGTCTGTGAAATGGGGGTACGCAGGCACTGACGCCCCCGGGGGTCCTGGAAGGAAGTGCTTTGTCATCTCAACTCAGGCTGCGTGTCAGACCCAGCCCCCACTGGGTCTGTCTGTTCGCTTCTCCTAACGTGGGTCCTTCCTGGTCTGTGGGGAACGGGGAGCCAGGGAGAGGGGGAGATGCAAAGCTTGCACCAGTGGGGATCGGCACTGGCCACGGACCCTGCTGTGCCCGTGTGCCCTCAGCACTGCCCACTGGCCAACTGTATCCGAGTGCCCTCAGTCCTGCTCTCTGGCTGGTTGTGCCCACCTGCCCTCATTGCTGCCCACGGCCCAGCTGTGCCCGCGTGCCCTCAGCACTGCCCATGGGCTGGCTGTGCCCACCTGCCCTCATTGCTGCCCACTGGCCAGCTATGTCTGCCTGCCCTCATTGCTGCCCATGGCCTGGCTGTGCCCACCTGCCCTCATTGCTGCCCACTGGCCAGCTATGCCCGTGTGCCCTCAGTCCTGCCCTCTGGCTGGCTGTGCCCGCCTGCCCTCAGCTGCCCATGGGCCTGGCTGTGCCTGTGTTGTCTCAGCATTGCCCATAGACCCTGCTGTGCCCGCCTGCCCTCAGTGCTACCCATGGGCCCGGCTGTGCCCATGTCCCCTCAACATTGCTCATGGACCCGGCTGTGCCCTGTGCCCTCAGGGCTGCCCCCTGGCTGTGCCCTCTGCCTGTGCTTCCTCCTTTCAGGGGGACGGGCCTTCGGGAGTCTGGGGGCTGCATGGCTGATGCCCCTCGTCCAGCCGCGAGGTCGCCCCCGTGGGGATGGGCTCACTGCCCTGGCGCCACGTTGCCCTCGGGGTCCCCGGGGAACCCCCCCACCCCCAGCAGCAGCAGAAAACCCCCTGGGGTCTCCCCTCTGTGCCTCACGGCTCTGCACCCCCTTCCCTGCAGTGTCTGCTCCCGCCCCGTCCCTGGGCCTGAGCTCAGACTGAGCAGAGCGCTCGCACCTTCAGGCCTTTCTGCCGCCTACACACCCCGAGACCTGGGAGCCCGGGCTGGGGGGTCGGGAGGGGGTCGGGAGGGGGTCAGGAGAGGAGTCAGGAGGGGGGTGGCCGGTCCCTTTCCGAGAGGACCCCAGCCTGTGGTGAGCGGATGCGGCTCAGCCCCCTTTCTGCGCCCGAGCTGAGGGCGTGCCCTGACCGTGTGTGCTCTTCGTTGGTGAGAAGCAACCGTTCCCGGGGCACCGGGCAGACCCCGCCTCCTTCCTTCTCCCCCTCCCGCCCGAGGCTGTCCCGGCTGTGAAGGAGCAGGAGTGTCCGTGGGCCTCCCAGCCCAGCCCAGCCCAGCCCGCCTCCCGCCCCCCGCCCCCCGCCACAGCCGCACTGCGACCGGGGATGAGGTCACTGCTGGCAGGGCCGGCTGGCCAGGGCCCAGGGCAAACAGGCTCTGAGCTGGCAGCTGTGCCTGGCGCGGAGGAGCCGGCCGGGGCGTGCGCTGCCGAGCCCGCCCCTCCCCGCAGCGCCGGCCCTGGCCTCAGGCGACCCCACCCGGCCTCTCCCGTGCACGGCAGAGTGGCCCGGCCGGCGGGGGGAGGGAGGGGAGGGTTCAGCTGGTGAGGTCCCCCCACGGGGTCTGCACGGACCCCAAGAGCGACAGCTAGGGGAGGCTCCCGGCCCCGAGCGATGCTGAGGACGGGCCAGGGTCTCCGACGAGCTGCTCAGCCTGAGGCCCCCGGGTGCTCACCTGACTGGCTGGGAGGCGGGCGCTGCTTTGTTCCCATTTGCCGGATGAGAACACCGAGGCCGCAGTGGCGGTGAGCTCAGGCCAGGATCTCACAGGGGTGGCTGGGGATTGGGCTGCAGGCGAGGCACATGCCCTGGACCGGAATCAAATCCCCAGGCGGACGCTCTATCCGCTGAGCCACCCCGGCCAGGGCTCAGTGTGCGGTCTTGGGGACTCCCTCCCCCATTCCTGTCCTCCTCGCGGACTGCCGGCCCAGCAGCTCCCGGGCATCGCCTGCCTGCCTGGGTGGGTGGGGGAGGTCTCGGTGGCGAGGTGCCGTGTGCAGAGAGTGAGGGTCGGGGGCCAGGCCACGGCCCGGGTTCCGTCCTCCTCCTCCGTCTCAGGTCATCCCGGTGCCCAGAGCCTCGGTGTCCCCGTCTGTTCAATGGGCCCGTCCTCCGGCGTCTGCTCCGTCCCCGGCAGAGGACACGCGGAGTCGCGGCTGGTTCCCCCCCTACAGCCCACGCTCCGCACCCCTCGCTCCTTTCTTTCTGGGGGTTGGCAGACGGATGGACAGACGTGAGGACCTACAGGGGGACTTGCATGCGGCTGGGCTGGACGCGGCCTCTGGGCCAGGCCCCCGTGGTTTGGGGCCACTGCTCGTTGGCTCTCAGAGGACAGAGGCAAAGAGGACTCTGGGGAGGGCGGGAGTGGGGGCCCCCTGGAGGGAGCCCACCCCGTAGTCTTGGTGTCTGGGGTGTCCTGACCGCCCTGCCCATCCCCCGCTCATCAGGGGCCATGCACTCGGCACAGGAGGCGCGGACCGGGTCGGTGCGGCCCGGGGCTCGGAGGGTGTGTCTGTGGGGGCCACTCCCGCCTGTCCCTGCCCCTGGGCGTGCGGGCTGGGGTCCTCCCCGGCTCTGTGCTCTCGGGGACCCCAGGCAGCGTGACCCCACGTCTGGGGGGCGTCTCCCTCCGCCTCCTGGGCCCAGGGTTCCGGAGCAGGTCCGCGCGGAGGGCTCCTGGCTGTGCCGCCGGGACACCCGGTGCCCTGCCAGGTTCTCCCAGCATTGTCATGGCGTGCACACGGCATTGTCATGGCAGCGCGGGGAGCACCGCGGGGGGGAAGGGGAGGGTGGCCAGGCCCGGGCGGGGCAGACTGAGCCCGGTTTGCAGCCGGAGCCGGAGACGTAGCAACGCCCGCGTGTTTCCCGTGTGTTCCCTGTGTGTTACAGTATGTTCCCCGTGTGTTACCCATGTATTTCCTGTGTGTTCCCTGTGCATTTCCCGTGTGTTCCCTGTGTATTCCCTGTGTGTTACCCTAGTGTTTCCATGTGTTACCCATGTGCTCCCCGTGTGTTTCCCATGCTTCATGTGTGTTACCTGTGTGCTCCCCATGTGTTTCCCCCGTGTTACCGGTATGATCCATGTGTGTTACCCGAGTGTTTCCATGTGCTCCCCGTGTGTTTCCCGTGCATTCCCACATGTTACCCGTGTGTTCCCTGTGCATTACCCATGCATTACCTGTGTGTTACCGTGTGCTCCCCGTGTGTTACTGTGTGTTTTACCCATGCATTCTCCGTGCGTCACCGTGTGCTCCCGTGTGCCCAGGGGAAGCTGCCGGTGCTGCTGCTGGGCCGCTCCTCGGAGCTGCGTCCGGGCGAGTTCGTGGTGGCCATCGGGAGCCCCTTCTCGCTGCAGAACACGGTCACCACCGGCATCGTCAGCACCACGCAGCGCGGCGGCAAGGAGCTGGGCCTGCGCAACTCCGACATGGACTACATCCAGACGGACGCCATCATCAACGTGAGCCCCCGGGGGGGGGGTCCCGGGGGGGCCGGCCGGTCTCGGGGAGTCAGGCTTGGGAACCCGGGTGCCGTCTGATCCCCAGCGTGCGAGCAAGGGGTTCCCGGGAGCAGGAGGCTCGGCCCCTGAGCCACCCGCAGGGACTGCTGGGAAGGCGACTTTACTTTCTAAAACATATTTGTATTGAACTCAGAGAGGAGGGGAGGGAGAGAGGGAGAGGAGCATCCATGATGATCCACGGACCGGCTGCCTCCCGCCCGCCTCCCCCGGGGGTGGAGCCCGCAGCCCCGGCCTGAGCCCTGACTGGGAGTGAACCCTGACCTCCTGGTTCCCAGGTCGGTGCTCAGCCACGGAGCCAGGCCGGCTGGGCCGCAGGGGACTTGAGATGGGCCAAGCACTGCAGCCGGGACCTCTCCCCTCTACCCCCCTCCCCCGCCGGCGTAGACCCTGCAGCGCCCAGGAGGGGCTGGCTGTGCCTCGGGGGGGTGGGAGGGGCAGAGGGGGGCTCGCCGGGGGACCCCTGACCTCCGTGTGTTTGCTTCCAGTACGGGAACTCGGGCGGCCCGCTGGTCAACCTGGTAAGGCCCCCGCTTCCCGGGTGCGATCTGCGCCTTCTCTCCTGCCACCATCCGCCCCATCCCCCCTCACCCTTTCACCCCTCACCCCTCACCCCTCACCCTTTCACCCCTCACCCCTCACCCCCAGTCACAGGGTGTCACTCCTCAGCCCTCAGTCACAGAGGTCACCCCTCACCCCCGGGGTCCCCCCTGCCAGGCCCCCGCCCCGTGAGCCCCTGCGGGGACCCGGGCCGGGAGCCACCCCGTCTGCCTTCCAGGACGGTGAGGTGATCGGCATCAACACCCTGAAGGTGACGGCCGGCATCGCCTTCGCCATCCCCTCTGACAAGATCAAGAAGTTCCTCACCGAGTCGCACGACCGCCAGGCCAAGGGTACGCATGGCGCGCCCACGGCGGGGTGTGTGTGTGTGTGTGTGAGTGTGTGAGTGTGTGAGTGTGAGTGTGTGTGTGAGTGAGAGTGAGTGTGAGTGTGTGTGTAAGTGAGTGTGTGTGTGAGTGTGTGTGAGTGTGTGAGTGTGAGTGTGTGTGTGAGTG
>PVJN01055359.1:0-13110 GCA_004026805.1 Lasiurus borealis | reverse complement strand
TAGGACCACGTGAGGTTTGCTGGTGAGGAGAGTAGAAACTTTGGGGGACAACCTACGGTATTACCTGTTCTTTCGCTGTTAGGGTGAGTCATTTTAATTAAATATATCTCCGGTGAGGTGTTTCCATGATCCTGCCTTTTAGCTCCTAACAACATTTCATCTCGTCAAACTCAGCTTTGTAAAACTCATATGCAAAGCCGAACTGGAATAAGGGAATGTAATTGAGCGGCGGGGGGAAAGCCTGTATCACCGCTCTGCTTGTAAAAAGCAAGGTTTCTAATGCAGGCTCTGAGCTGTAGTGTTGGCTGTCTTAGGAAAGACTTTTAAAAATTCTTGCTGTCATCAGGCTTTTGAGGTTTTCCAGACTTCAGGGAAAGTTAAATAGACCATGAAACCTATAAGAAAGTATGCCCAGGCCATGAGAATTGGGAGAAACTAGAATGTCCACAAGGGAAATTGACTGAATCTTTCTTGCGGGAGTTTAGTGAAATTGGAAGGGCAGCACCATTTTACTTGAGATACCTTAAGGGACACAGATGCTAGGGTGCTTAGTATACCTTAGATGATGACCGTCTCTAAGTATGTGGACTAAATACCTTTCCACGGTCAAGATCACCACTCTGTTCTAGATTCAATCTCTGTGCTTTAGTTTCACTTTCTTTGCACATTTTTCTATATAAGCACAACTGCTTCTGAATAGATATATAGTGCCCTTTTACATTGAGTTCAGTGTAGAAACATGTCTCACTAAATGAATAAACTTGGCCTCAGAGACAACTGGGATGAAACCTACGAAATGCTTCACAAACCAAGACAGCCCAGCATCGCTGACATCAGAGAAATTAGTAAAACAGTAGACAGTCACCTCACTCCATTGTTTTCATTATCAGCCTGGCTCCCTGTATTCTCCCCCACCCTTCTCCAATGTCTAGTTAACTTCCCATTTCCATTCTTCCCAGCGCCTATTTCAGAGTTTTCTTCAATATATACAAACTCTTTGCCAAGACCGCTTTGGCTCAGTGGATAGAGCATCGGCCTGCGGACTGAAGGGTCCCAGGTTTGATTCCAGTCAGGGGCATGTACCTTACTTGCGGGCACATCTCCAGTGTGGGGTGTGCAGGAGGCAGCTGATCGATGTCTCTCTCTCATCGATGTTTCTGACTTTCTATCCTTCTCCTTTCCTCTCTGTAGAAAATCAATAAAATATATTTTTTATATATATACAAACTCTGCTCATGTCTGCTGTCTAGCCTCACTATCATAGACAAAGAACATAGAGCACACTCAGAACTTCCTCGGATAAAACCTCCGCAGAATTTTGGTTGCAAACTAATCTGTTACTCTAGTCATCATTCCTTCCTCTCAGGGGAAAGGTAGGTTTCACATCTCGAAGTTTGCAGGTGAACTTCCATCTGTAGACTCGCTTCTTTCCCATTCCTATGTCTTATGCTGTCAATGGTGTCTTCTTTTTCCTACCGTGGCTGGAGGAGTAAGTGAGTTGCTGTCACTTCACATCCTTGTCAAATTTGGCACTGTTCGTCTTTTAAATTTTTAGTCATGTTGGGGGTATCTTATTGTATCTTCAACGTGCATTTCCCTGAGTAATAGTGGAATAATATATTTCCACAATGCCTATTGGTTACTTTTGCATATTACCTTTTTGAGGTACCCATTCAAGTGTCTGCCCATGTTTTCTCTCTTTTCTCAGTCTGACATTCCATAATCTCATTGGTAGTCCTTCTCACTATGTGCTCTGTGTGTGATCTTATGTATTTTCTACATTTTATGCTCTTATTCTTCCTATTTCTCCTCTGATCTTTCTTTCAGATTATTGTTTCTTTAATTGTGTTAATCTTCTGTTAAACTCACCCATTGAATTCTTTAACTCTGTTTATTGTGTTTTAGAGAATTCCCATCTGTACGTTCTTTTTGTTTCGTTTTGTTTTAATCCTCACCCGAGGGCCCATCAGTATAGTTTTAATGTTTTCTAATTCTATTATCAATTTCTCTTTTGTCTTATATTCTCCTGCAGAGCATTTGTAGGTATTTTAAAATATTTCTCAGTGAATGACAATATCTTAAATCACTTTGTGTCTTTTTCTATAGTCTAAATTTTCATTTTTCTTGCTGTTTTGCTTTTGCTAAGGTTGCCTTGTTTCCGATTAAACATGAATATTTGTAATTACGTGCAAGATCTGACATTTCAATGCTGTCACTTCTTTTTTTTTAAAATATATTTTATTGATTTTTTTACAAAGAAGAAGGGAGAGGGATAGGAAGTCAGAAACATTGATGAGAGAGAGACATCCATCAGGCGCCTCCTGCATGCCCCACACTGGAGATGTGCCCATAACCAAGGTACATGCCCCCTACCAGAATCGAACCTGGGACCTTTCAGTCCGCAGGCCGACGCTCTATCCACTGAGCCAAACCGGTCTCGGCTCAATGCTGTCACTTTTTAATAGTGTCACTAATTTTCCAGATTCTTTCTCTGACTCTTTGCTTCCAACTTAATCAATAATTAAATTATATTGATTTTTCTTGCTAATAGTTCTCTAACCTTCTTCGCTTTTTAAAAAATTCTAGAGATATATAGGCACATTCCTTTGATAATAGAAACTGAAGCTCCATGTTGATGAAGGACCTAAGGTGAATTACTTAACAACTTGGTACTCTGTTCCCTTATCTGCAAAATAGGCATAATAATAAGACGTATCAAAAGTATACTGTAAGCATCACCTCTTCTTCCTCTCTCTACTCTCCCTCTTTGCAGTGTGTCTTTACAGTTACTATCAAGAGGAACGTTGAGCCCTAGCCAGTTTGGCTCAGTGGATAGAATCTTGGCCTGAAGACCGAAGGGTCCAGGGTTCAATTCTGGCCAAGGGCATGGACCTAGGTTGTAGGCTCCTCCTCAGTCTGGGCCCTAGCCAGCGCATGTGCAGGAAGCAACCAATGGATGTGAAAACACATAAATATTTCTCTTTGTCTTTCCCTTTCTCTCCCACTCTCTCTAAAAAAATCAATGGAAAACTATCCTCAGGTGGGAATTAAAGAAAAGAAAAAAGAAAGGAAGTTGATTTCCCTATCTTAGAATCAGGGCTGGACTGTGGTATGCTTTGGTCAACAGAATGAAGAAGATATGATATTGTGCACTTTTCTTAGGAGGCCTTGAATGCTTTTTTCTCTCAAAATTTGAGCCAGCTTTCCAAGGGAGGAGATACCAAGTGTGGCAGGAAAACAACTTCCCAACTGAGGTCAATATTAGACCAGTTGGCTCACCAGTCAGCCTGGCAATTGACCAATGAGTAAGTGGGATGCTAGCAAGATCAGAAGAACTGCCAGCCTATAGATTTAAGCACTAAATAAATGATTAATATTAATTGAAAAATGGCATCCAGAAAAAAGCCAACTGATAACACCATTTCATAGGTTGAAGTGAAGATTAAATTAGTTAATATGTGTAAAGTGCTTAGAATATTGACTGGCACACAGTAAGCATTATTTACATGTTAGTTACTGTTATTCTTTGCCTCTCTATTCCCACTGCCATGGTTTCTTAACAGTTCTTTTTGCTGTAGTCTCCTCTCCCTCAAGTCCATCCTCACAGTTGCCTCTTGAGTGCTCTTCTGAAATACAAGTTCAATCATGTCAATTCCCTTTTTTAAATGTTGCAGTTAATCTTTACTAGTTATATTTAAGCCTAAACTTGTTTGGTTACTTAAGGCCTATTCGATATTATCCCTTTATTTGTTATCTTGATTCATTAATGTCTTTATCCATTCATTTTATTGATTACTAGTAAAATAACTAAAAGAAAATATTTTTAACATGCAGAGATAATTTGAACATGAATCAATGTAGTGTTTGTGCAAACTCTATTAATACTGAGTGGATGTTAAAATAACCCCAATACTTATCATATTAAAATAAATCTTGATTGATAGCATCTTTTCCATAAACTAATCCACCATAGAATGTTCTCTGTAAACTGTTCATGTTAGAATTTTTTGCCCCATAAATATAATACCTAGTGCACCAATATGACCAGGTAATGAAATGTTCTACCTTAGGAGTTTCCAAACGGAGTTTACCTCCTTGCTGCTGATTGTTATGTAAGAAAAACCTGGAAGCTTTTTAAAAATATGAATACTCTAATGCCACCCCTAAACTACTAAATATAACTTTCTACTGGTACAATTAAAAAATATGTGTGGTTTTCAGAAAATTTAGCTCATAGACTTCTGTAATAGCTAGTAAATTTTTATTATTTTGGATTTAATTAAAATCTTTTTGGGGCACAAAAATCTTTGGTTTAGAATATATGGAATCTGGGAATGAAATTATTTTTTAGGTGTGAGCACTTGTATGTTGATTTTTTTTCTTATTTTACAAGTATAGATCTCTGATAGACAATTAACCATAGTCATATTTCTTTAAAGTGTAGTAAAGCACAATATATTCCATGGTTTCTAACTTTTTAAAAATACTTGGTTTTATTTTAGAAATTCATAGCTGATGGAATTAGAAAGTGTTCCCCAACAGTCATACAATTATTTGATACCTGGAGTCTTTTTCTGATTTTTTTCTCATTAGAGGTCAATCTAGTTGTTTCGCCTAACTTAGAGATTGAGAAATACCTGTGAACTTCATGCATAACTAAAATCCTTATTTTCTAAAGCTTTGCCGATATTTGAAAAGAACACGACTTCTTTGATTGTGAGGTTAAATGAAAAAGTAATTACAGGTAAACTTCAGATGGATGGTAAGTCTTGCAGTTATATAACCTAATTACAATAAGTATAGCTTCGATTGAATCTATTATATAGCTGTTAAAAACATTTTTCTTTGCTAAGAAGAGTCTCTTCCTATTAATAGAAGTCAACACACCTAGAACATGCATAAGGGATCATGGAAGAAGTCTCTGAATACTGGGAAGGCCAGTGTTGGCATTTTGACTATAACTCAGTTTTTCCATACGTAAAATGAGGATATTAAAAGTACCTAACACAGAAAATTACTGTAAGGATTTGATGAATTAGTATATGTAAATAGTCTTAGCTCTACCCTACTGTCTTATAAATGGCAGTTATTATAATTCAGAAATTATGTGATTAGCTCTTGTCATCAAGCTTAAAATGTCATTGAGTCATTCATATATGTTGTCTTATGATGATGTGTATAATTCTAGAGTGGAATTGATATTTTACTAATAATCAAAAGATAAAAATTGAGTCAAAAACTGTCATGAACAAATACATGTTTAAGCAGCCCCTTTAACTACTCCTAGTCCTCAAATAAGGATGTTTGTTGCTTTATAGAGCTAAAATGAAATGAAGTATGTAAAAATTATTCTGCAAACTCCATTTTTAAAGATAATGTAATTTACTATTAACAACATTCTATTGCCTTAAATTCTCATTACAAATGTAAATATTTGTAGAGACATTATAAAATCATTTAGAGGATTTTCATATCAATTGCATCAAATGGTTTCAATAGTTCTGTGCAAGAAGTAGAATTAGCAGTATTTCACAGAGAGACTGAACCCACTGTTGAAATTTACCATTTCAACAACTATTATTGAAACTTTTGTGATATTTCTATGTTGTTGGCTGTTAATCTAAGATGTTTTGCTATTTAACTCATTAAGTGTTTATGCTTGTTATCTCTTAACTAGATAGAATACAACTTGAAAGTGGGGACCATAATTTAGACTGCTTGTTTTTTTTCATTTTTCCAGTACCGTTTTTGGTAAATAAAATATATTAGGAGTGAGGATACGAATATTTAAAATGGAAGCAGTTTATTATCTCCCTCTCTTGCCAAGAAAAATATCTTTTAAAAATAAGACAAATTAAGTAGGTGGCCTAAGCTCTTCTTAGCCTTCTGTTTTGATGTTGTATTAGTCATCTGAGATAAACGTTGAAGGGCAGGGAATAGTTTATTGAATGTTGTTTGAACTCTCTTGTTTTTTTCTAAAAGATGTGAATTATCAAATTATCATACTTATTATTAACTATAAGAGAATAAATTCCATGATAGGATATGTATTGTTCTTGGTTTAGGTGCTATTTTAAAATAATTTATGATCTGGGTTACCCCTGTTAAGAACAACATTTGAGCTGCTTTATCTTGGTTCTCTCTATTACTTTAATGATTGTCATGGAACTCTCTTAGCAAGCACCTGCTTCAATGCCATTTCTTCTTTTATTGAATAATTTTGGAAAACTCATAGGATATTTTTTAGACAAAGACCAGAAAATCTATTTTCATAGGCAACTTTTATATAAAGCATTGGATTTGAGAGTTCTACTAATGAGAGAGCATATTTGCTCTCCTATATTAAAGTATCAAGTTGTAAAATAAAAATTATAAAAAGCAATGTATAATCATAAAGCCTTTCTCTTTTTTAAATAGCATTTTAAACTCTACAAAGCCTTTCTTCTTACATTATCATGATGAACCCAGAATCTATATATATAAAAACCTATTATGCAAATTTTTCCCGTAGGAGTTCAACCAGGAGGCCTATCGCTCACTATGACATGCACTGACCACCAAGGGGTGGTATGGAACAAAAGGAGGCCCCATTTGGGAGCCGGCAGCTGGGAGGGGGAGGCCCTGGCCAGCAGCTGGAAGGCCCCAATTGGCCCTAATTGCTAGCCAGGCCTAGGGACCTTACACATGCATGAATTTCATGCACCAGGCCTCTAGTAATATGTAAATAGCTTAGCATGTCAAACTCTGAGGCTGGAGCTTAAATCTAGATTACATGCAAGAGATTTAGATGGCACCTGAATATCGCTTTGCTTAAGCTCAGGATTTCTGGGAGATTTCTGACCTTTATTGGAGAAGAGAATTATAATAAAAAATTCTTGGTTATAGTTGTCTATTGGAGTAGTAATCTGAGAATTTGTGCTTTGAATATTTTTCTTTCTTAGGATACATAAAGTAGCAGAGCATGACTCCGTATGGGTTGGTTCCACTTTGTGTTTTGGCTTCTGCATTCCAAAATGGAATAGTTTTCCTTGGCAGACTCAGCAGCAGAGTAAGTTTAAAGTAGGTGAAGAACGTGTATTTTATTTTTTTAAAGGGAGAGTGGGATTTGCACAGTGACCCAGATGTGTGCTCTCTGAACTCCAACTGTCTGTGTTCAAATATGCAACATGAAGTGAAACGGGGTTTAAAGAGACCCCTTTGGATACCTTGGGGGTATTTCTTGCACAGCATTTTGGCAGCATGCTCTTCTGGCTGAATTAGATTTATTGC
Source organism: Lasiurus borealis (assembly GCA_004026805.1). Lineage (NCBI taxonomy): Eukaryota > Metazoa > Chordata > Mammalia > Chiroptera > Vespertilionidae > Lasiurus > Lasiurus borealis. The sequence continues at coordinate 5,841 of PVJN01055359.1, read as the reverse complement.
TAAAGCACTAAATCTTCATTATACGTGACAAACTTACTCCCCTGCCGTCCCGGTCCCTTTCCATTCACAGTCATTTTAATTTTTTTTTAATTCCAACATCTTGATTTTTTTCCCCCTTCCCTAGCCCCAAGATCCCAAAATATTCTACATTCCAGTCTGTCTCAGAGAAATTGCATTAAATTTGTGAATGTGTCATTCACAGATGTCAGAACATAGAAAGCGCAGTAAAGGTTAAAGACGTCTCATCCAATCCATCAGTATTTAGCCAGGAGTGCACTGGAGCTTTTAAAAGTGATCTATGTGGCTGGATGCCTGACATAACTTTATCAATGAGAAGCAGTCATACACATTCTGGCGGGGTGTAGCTACAGGTGAGTATGGAAAGGAATACTATCTCAGGTGTGACACTGCCACATTTTCACCCCTCGCTGTATGTAGGCCACAGTCAGGAGTCAGCGCAAATACTAGATGGGCTTACTCTCCCGTTGAACTGCTTTGGAATGTTTAATAACTTCCAAAAGACTAGACGAGATGGACTCCAGAATAATTGAGTAAATCCAGAAAAAACAAGAAAAACTAATTTGCTTAATCTTAGCTGCATAAGAAACCCCACCTGTGCCAAAATTGCTTAGATCTACTATCTAGATTGTGTAAAATTCGTGATATTGTTTTATATTCTTTTTCTGTCTGGTTACTGCCACAGCAGCCAATTAGAGCCATAATGTCAATCATTATGTGTCAAGTCAGCAAATACAGGCACACTAAATACGGGTACTCCATAAAAGTCCTTCATTTATGCATTCACTCATTTATTCATTTAATAAATATTTATTGAATGCCTGCCATGTGCAGACCCCGATATATACAATTGTGAACAACACCAACTAAGTACTCCCTTCTCTGTGGGCTTACAATTACAGGTGAGATGCAGACTGGTAAGCAGGCAATTACAGTGTACATGCTAATCCGGTGAAGAATAGCATGTGAGCCATAGAAATACAAAGGAGTTGTATGTGTGTGGAGCGGGGAGAGAACTAGGAAAGAGGAGGGCCACGGTTAGACAAAATCTGAATATTTAATAGCATTAAACTTGAAATACCACTTGAAATCGCTGCTGTCGGTATACAGGCACATTTGAGAAGTATTCAAGGTGAGAATGGACATGACTGATGGAACTGCAGGCAGGTCTGTCTATCTGTCTGGAGCATCTAGGAAGAGAGGAGCAAGATTGGAGGCTGCTCACCTGGCTGGTGTGGTTCAGTGGTTGAGCACTGTCCGATGCACCAGGAGGTCACTAGTTCAATTCCTGGCCAGATTGTGGACCCCATTCCCAGGGGGTCCTGTAGGAGGATCAACAAGTCTCTCTCATCATTGATGTTTCTATCTCTCTCTCCCTCTCCTTTTCTCTCTTTCTAAAATCAATAAATCATGCTTTAAAAAAAGATCAAAGAAGGAAGGCTCCTAAAGAAAGCAGGATGCTTGCAGATGTGAAATTGGCCAGGAATGTCTGTGGAATTCCTACAGTTCCTAGAACCTACTCGTGGAGCTGCCTAATTCTTAGGGCAAAGCCGCTCACCGGGCGCAGCATGACTCAAAACACAAAGTGCCACTTTCAAGGGCCATTCATTGTGTTTAACTTCCAGCATTTGCGAAAGCGATGAAATAGAGAGACAGAGAAACAACTAGCCAGTCAATATTTTCATAGACCATTGGTAAACTAGATACCTTTTGTGGTTGAGAAAAAGGCCGTGTCATCGTTACATCGTTGAGAAAGCTATTTATAAAAATACATCACACACGAGGAACGTAAATAACAAAACTAAACGAAAACCAAAGCTACTCTGAGCAAAAGGTTAACGTATAGTTTAGCCTAAACCCAAAGCAGGTAAGACATGATTTTCTTAAAAGTGAGATAGACCAACTTGTTTGCTAACAAGTAGAAGTTTCCCACCATGGTCTGCACTTCCTTGGAGAGTATTGTGGTCTCTGCCATGAGGACTAATCAAAGCAGATGGCTGCATATTCATTTGGCCAAGTGGTTGTGGAGGGATTCTTAGAGATGCAGAGAAACAGTATTCACTCATGATGCTGTAACACGTCTCTCGCGTTTTACACGGATCATGTCAGCTTTATATGAGGTTAGTAGGAGATTTGAGGACAAGCGCTTCGCCAGATCACACACAAGGTCACCTTCCACTGAAGTCTGATCCCTTTCCCTGATGTCAGTAGCAGTTGTGTGTAAGAATTTGGCCCACTCTTCTAAAGATCACCCAGTTTGTCAGGGTATTTTTAGTCCAATCTTAACCCCGGCACCTCGACACAGCTGAATTTTAGACGGTGGAGCAATGTCCCAACAATACATGTCAACCAGTTATCCAGGTGTTAAATATACACATACTGCAACAGAAACCTCAGAACTCGAAATAGCATACCTTTATGCTAAATTCTTCTTTGTGGTTGGTGGTTTGCTGAGGCTGTTTTTTGGGGTGTTCATTAACAAACACGAACAGATAGATTCATTACTTTAAATTTGGCTAAGATACAAATATGATAACCTAGGATTTTAGAAAAATGCCTCCAATTTTTCCCCAGGCAAGTTTTCCCTGTAGATTTAATAAATCTTACCTGAAATAATCTCTCATCTGCCAAAGACTGAACTTCTTTTATAAAGCATACCAAGTAAAATGGAAACTGTTTCACATATATCTATACAAAAAGAAAGTAAGTAGCGTATCCAGTTTTATACAATTTGTAAGCTATGTTTAATGATGCAATTTATCTTTACATTATTTCAATCCTCTAAAAACTATTTGAAATGTCATCTTCTTCAGGCTTGTTTTCTGAAATTTGCACATCAAATTTGATATTGATTTCATCTCAATTCCTTAGTACTATCTTCAACTTCTCCTCATACTTTGTCTTGTACTTACTTGTAAACTCTAATCTGTTAACTTTTAAGATGGATTAGTGTTATAGACTCTATATTATCTGTTCTAAATATCCTCCATTCCATAGGTAGGTACCTCTTATACAATAGACCTTCAGCAGAAATGTGTGATATACTGAGAGAAAAAGGGCTTAGGGGTCAGACATGCCAGGGTTTGAGACTTGTATTTGCAATTTCCTAGCTAAGTGGCTTTAGGCAACATATTTAACCTCTCTGTGACTCAGTTTTTTTACTTGTGAAATAAGAACAATAACAGATACTTTATAGTTTTTGCTCTGAGGTTGCAAAAAGAGAACTTATCTAAGTGCATTTGGAAGGCAGTAAATAATTGCTACCTTTTTCTATACTTTAATAGATTTTGTCAATTATTAATCCCAATAGAAGTATTTTGTGGCATTGAAGGCATATGCTCTTCTTACACACATAGTATTTATAAAATATAATGGCTTTTCCAGTTATGATATTAATCTACTTGACTATAAAAGCCACCGTGTGTTACTCCTGTCTAAAAGAACAGCCTCACTTTATATGCGATGTACAATCAGGTGTACCATTAAAGACATGTGTAGCCTTTTTCCTTATGCTGTGGAGATTCTCTGTCACGAAATAAAGTGTGATAAAACAGTGATAAGTTAATGAGTCAACAGCCCAATGAACTGTTATTTACAGTGACACCAGAGCCGTGATTTATGCCCAGGAGGTTTCTAGGTAACAAGGGAACTGAGATTGTAAATTAATTGTAGATTTAGATGTTGCACAGGAGGTGCTGTGGCCTCTGTTTTCTATTTTGAGGTACAACAAAGGACTGAGGGATGACATACTAGCCCAGACAGCAGCAGCTAGGCTCACGTTACACTTCACACTCTGGACCATCTTCTGATTTCTTGTTTGTTTGAGGAATGATGGCCATTTTTTTCCTTGTTGTGATATATGTAGCCTCTTCATACCAGATCATGACTAATTCTAAATGACCCCACCTCTCCCATAGCTTTATTCTCCTTATAGTCACTGCCCAATGTTATTTATTTTTTGGTTATTATGTTTTTCTCTCACTAGTACATGAACTCTGATGGTCAGGGATATATATATTTGATATCAGAGAGGAAGAGAGAGGGAGAGAGAAACAGAAACATCGATGATGAGATAGAATCATTGATGGGCTGCCCCCACCCTGGGGCACAGTTATTAAATTTCAAGTATACTTTCATTGAAGCTTCTCTTTAGTCAAAGCAAACAGAAAAGTTAAGGAAGAAAACAGTCATTGAACAATTAACAAAGTAATGATCATATACATAATTGATGTTCAAAAAGAACAGTACACCAGTTTCTTAAGGAAGGAAAAGCTTATGTTTGACAAAAATTTTTACACATTTATTTTCCCCAAATCATAATCAATTTTCTCAACACATTCCTAAAGTTAAAACAAGTAACCATGTGGTAGGGAGTATATACTTCTGTCCACCAGATTCTGTTCTGCTTTTCCACAGCATAGAGTCACCAGTGGGAAGATTCTGCCCGGCGAGGGCCCACATGTCTCAGCGCTCCTTGCAATGAGGTGTAACTATTCATCTATTTCTTACCAATGGAAAGTGAGTATGATATGAATGCTATTTTCTGGCTAAGGCTTTTAAAATATTTTATTGATTTTTTACAGAGAGGAAGGGAGAGTTAGAAACATTAATGAGAGAGAATCATTGATGGGCTGCCTCCTGCACACCCTCTAGTGGGGATGTACCCACAACCAAGGTACATGCCCTTGACCGGAATTGAACCTGGGAACCTTGAGTCTGCATGCTGATGCTCTATCCACTGAGCTAAACCGGTTAGGGCCTGGCTAAGGCTGTAAAGAAGGGGTGTGCCCTGTCAGACTCTCCATCAGTTTCTACACTGGATGAACATGATGATGAAGGCCCAGGGCACAGCAAAGCCACAAAATATTTCCAAATCATCATATGAATGGGAGTTGTGCATCTCCCAGGAATACCCATTTGGGGCTATGATGAGAGAAATTAGCTTATATTGTGTTTGAGACATGTTTGGGTCAACTTATTAAAGCAGGTTAGCCTATCCTAACCAAATAGTTTTTTTTTGTTAGTTTTTCTTTTTTTTAACATTTAAAAAAATGTATTTTTATTTACTTCAAAGAAGAAGAGAGAGGGAGAGAGAAATAGAAACAACTATAGTAATAAAAAAAAAGCATAACATGCAAATCGACCAAATGGCCGAACAGCAAGTGGAAGGATGATCTGCATTCTGGATGACCTGGAGGAAGCCAAGGCTAAGAGGGCTGAGGCAGCAGGGGCTGTGAAGGCCTAGGAATTTCACACGTTGGGCTTCTAGTCAATGATAAGAGAGAATCATTGGGGTGGGTGGCAGGGGTTGGCTAGAAGAGGACAATGGGGGTGGGAAAGGGGACATATGTAATACTTTCAAAAATAAAGATTAAAAAAAAAACACTATGAAAAGAAAGAGAAAGACACAGAATCATTGATCAGCTACCTCCTGCACACTCCCCACCAAGGATCGCAACCCAGGTATGTGCCCTGACTAGAATCGAGCCATGACCTCCTGGTTCATCGGTAGATGCTCAATCACTGAGCCATGCCAGCTGGGCTTTGTTTTTCATATGGTAACCTTCAGTATAAGTATAAGATTCAGTAAAAAAAAAAAAAAAAAAAAAAAAAAAAAAAAAAAAAAAAAAAAAAAAAAAAAAAAAAAAAAAAAGGTCTGTAAGGACATATGATAATGCCCTCTGGTGTTTATGGCTTTTTGATGGTTCAGGTTGAACTAAGTATATAAGCCAGTTGGATTGGGGAATGTTTTTTATTTGATATATTCTTTCATAAATATATTCTCTGTCAGTGGGTTTTTTATAAATATAAGACAACTATTAC
>PVJN01055358.1:0-13113 GCA_004026805.1 Lasiurus borealis | reverse complement strand
CAGCAAGAGAAAAACAGTTCATTACCTACAAGGGAGCACCCATACGACTGTCAGCTGATTTCTCAACAGAAACGATGCAGGCCAGAAGGGAGTGGCAAGAAATATTCAACGTGATGAATAGCAAGAACCTACAACCAAGAATAATCTATCCAGCAAAGCTAACATTCAGAATTGAAGGGCAGATAAAGAGCTTCACAGATACGAAAAAGCTAAAGGAGTTCATCAACTCCAAACCAGTGTTATATGAAATGCTGAAGGGTACTCTTTTAGAAGAGGAAGAAGAAAGAGGCAAAAGCCAAAAAATTATGAACAAATACATATCTATCAACAAGTGAATCTAAATATTAAGTGAATTAAAAATTTGATCAACAGAATAAACTGGTGAATATAATAGAATTAGGAGCACAGAAAGGGAGTGGACTGTTAATTCTTAGGGGGAAAGGGGTGAAGGGTGTACAGGGAGAGACTGGATAAAAATCATACACCTATGGATGAGATCAATGGGAGGGAGCTAAGGGCAGAGGGAAGGGTGGGAGCTGGGTGGAGGGGTGCTATGGAGGAGAAAAAAGAGAAACAAATGTAATAATCTAAATAATAAAGATTTAAAAAAATAAAATAAAATAAATTAAAAAAATACTATTTACCTGAGTGCAGGTAAAATCTTTTTAATTAAAATTCAACATCAAGAAATAATAAACTTAAATATCAATATGTTTGAAATAAAATTTAAACATAATTTTTTATGTATTTGAGAATAAAGTTAAAGACATATGACAATTAAAAGGCAAGAAGGAAATATATCTAATACTAGAGGCCCAGTGCACAAAATCTGTACACTCAGGGGGGTCCCACAGCCCAGCCTGTGCCCTCTCATAGTCAGGGAGACCTGGGGAGATGTCGGACATCCTTAGCATTGGCATTGAGGCAGGAAAAGCTCTCACCATCACCACTGCACTCGCCAGCTGTGAACGCAGCTTCTAGGTGAGTGGCACTCCCCCTGTGGAAGTGCACTGACCACCAAGGAGCAGCTGCTGCATTGAGCATCTGCCCCTGGTGGTCAGTGGGCATCATTGTGACTGGTTGTTCCACTGTTCAGTTGATTTGCATATAAGCCTTTTATTATATAGGATAAAACACATATAAAAGCTTAATGTCACTAATACATAAATTGAGAGGATATTATAGAAATGATAGAAAAACTGGCAAAAATACATTATCATGCATTCCAAAAAAGAGATATAAATGTGGATTTTAACATTTTTCAGTTCAGTCTCTCTGTCAATTATGCAAATATAAGTAAAATTACCCTAAGATATAAGTTCTCACTTAAGAGAGTGGCAAAATTTGAAAAGTATAATGCCAACTTCTGTTGAAGAGGCAGTAGTGAAATAGGCACTCTCACACATTGTTAAAAATAATTCTAATCACACATGGAATTTTGTGTCTCAAAATATAATAAGAAAGTTTTCTATGAACTATAGAGTAATTTCCAATATTTATTATTAAGCAAAAATAGCACATTATAAATCAGCACCTACTATATTCTCACTTTTTTGTGAGAAAGAAGGAAGATAAATGTTCATGCATCATTCTCAATTGTGTAATAAGAAAGCAATTACATTTTGATTTACTATAGATGAATAAAAACATGTTATAAAATATTAAGGATAGAAATGAGATAGGAGAAAGGATAAAGTAATACCTATCTGAATATTTGTTTATTATACAGTTCTAATTTTTAAAACATTTTGAATATTTTATATAATCAATGAACTGATTGATTGCTTGATTGTTACATAATGAGAGATAAACTCTGAAGTATTATATAAATTAGAACCACTACAACAAACTGCTATAAACGCCAAATATAAACATCCTGAAGTATTTGATGAGATCTAAATTTAAACATAGAATATCATATTAAAACCATTTAATTACGTTCATGAAACAAAACAGTATATAAAATTTTAATTTCTATAAATATCTCTGAATATGTTTTAGTCATCAAGATGTAGTGGAAGTGGGTATCTGTCAAAATACCAGGTTTTATTCTGCCTCACATTTACCAATTGGGCAAGTTTTTAAAATTATCTTAACCTTAGATTTATTTTTAAATATGATAATGCTATCAAATTTTCAGTGTTGTTTAGAATATTAAATGATGCATGGATTTAGAAAGATGCAAATTGTAAAGAACTCTAGACAGTTTTTGAGACATTTTACTTTCAGACATAATATTTCTTTACCCCTTAATACTACACTCAATTTTCTAAAAAAAAAAAAAAAAAAGGTTATATTTTTACTCTATTTTAGTATTTCAAAGTGACCCTGGTAAGTTTTGCTGACATTTAAAAATTCTATACTAGTATTTAATTTCAAAGCTCTGTGATTTGTTAGAGAAAATTGGTAAAGCATTTATTTTAGAACATGAAGAAATAAGTCACAAAATGAATTCAATTTGACAACTGAGATATGCATTTCAATGTTGAATAATATTAACAAATAAAACAAACAGTGCTTTTCAATCCATTTCAAATTTCCTCTGTTTTATTGCTTTTTTTTCATTTTTACTTTTTTGTTATTTTGGGGGAAAAACAAATGGTGAAATGGTTCTGAGAAAATGACGAATGGATAGGACAGGTTTGAGGATGGTACAGAACATCATTTGAACAAAACTTCATCAGCTTTGCAGATATTCAACAAATCAGAGTTCCAAGCCCAATATTATTTTATACTTAATCTAACATAAGTGAGACATTAATTGTTCCCTGAAGAGAATAAAACAAAAGCAAAAACAAAAACAAAAACAGACAAAGAATTATAATTACTGCAGAAAGTAAGAGAATTTTCTTTATGTTAGAGAAATGAAGATCAAAGCACTTTTATTTGACAACTTTATTTCTTTGTTATTTGTGCTCTGTTTGAGACATTTATTCAGCGCTTACTGGCATAATGGATGTTACTAGCATCTTTGAATAATATAAATATACTAGAGGCCCAGTGCATAAATTCATGCGTTGGCGGGGTCCCTTGGCCTGGCCCATAGGATCAGGCCAAAACCGGCTCTCTGATATCCTCTGAAGGGTCCTGGATTGCAAGGGGGTGCAGGAAATTGGCCAGCTGGGTAGGGACCATGGAAGAATTCCAGGATATGTCTGGCCTGTCTCGCTTAGTCTCTATCAGCCGGACCCCAGCAGCAAGCTAACCTACTGCTCAGAGCATCTGCCTCTTCGTGGTCAACCTGTTGACTATCTGCCTCCTGGTGGTAGGTATACATCATAGCAAGCAGTTGAGCAGCCTTAGCATATCATATTATGCTTTGATTGGTTGAACAGATGACCATATGACCAGAAACTTAGGCTTTTATTATATAGGGTGAGTAAAGGTGAATAAGTATTTCAGTACCCTGTAAAGGCAGTGTTTCAACGAATTCAACCATTTCATATGTGTGCATTTTTTTTTCATTTAATGCTCAGAAGATGCCAAATTTAACAGAAGAGAAAAATAAAATAAGTCAGTGAATTTTTTTTTTCCAGATCTAGTAAATACTGATGAAGAGCTTAGGTCTAATGTATAATTTTCTTCTTTAAAATGTTTATTCTCTCTAATGACTTTCTAAAGATGTTATAATCAATTAGAAGAGAAATAATAACTCAAGTCATTGTATGTATGACAAGATGAATGTACAGAAAATATTGTTGATACTCAGAGTTGATTATCAGAAAGGAGGAATCAAATTCAGTTGTGAGCTTTTGGGAAACAAAATATGTTTAAGGAGATTTTGAGAACACATTTTGACACTTTGATACACTTAACAAGCACATATGAAAAGATAGGAAGCTCAGGAAGCAAAAATAACTGAATTTAATCATAGTAGAAGAAACAAGGCCTGAATTATCAATGATGGTTAAATCAATAGTCACATAATCAGAGAAGAAGAGAAAAGATAATCTGTACATACTCTTCATTGAAATAAGGTTGAGAATGAAATATCTTTCATCAGCCTCACAAGGCCCACTTTCCTGTTTTCTCAATTATCATATATTTCCAGTTCCTCTGCCTGGCAGCTGGATTTATCTAAGCACATGCCCTTATGACTCTTTCTAGATACTGACACCAAGTCCTTCCACTTCTCCCTTAGGCCTAGAATTGGTAAATCCCTTGTACTATAATTTATTTGCAGTTCGCCAACACTAAACTTCTGTAAATAACCCCCTTTTAAATAAACTCTCCTTAAATAATTCAATTTTAAGTGGACCATCTGTTTCTTATTGGAACCCTTCCTAACACAGATGGCTTCATGGAAAAGGTATCCAAATTAAAGAAAGTACAGAATTTAATGAATTTGTGTAGGGAAAGTCCATGTATAAATCCATAGCCAGGAGCCAAAATAAATGTAACTTTGATGAAAGCATAAAATAAAATTATTATGAAAATAGTGGATAATGAAGATCATGATAATAATGATGAGACGAATGGTCTTGAGTTATAACTTGTTACCTAACTATATCCAGAGATATTTATAAAAATTAAAATCTTATTTACTTTTCTTGCCTCATGAAATTAATTAATGGGTTATATTTTTAAATTGCCTTTCCTTAAAATATATGAAAAATTAAGTATTGCTATCCTGTATTGCAAATATTAGAGACTTTTATAGATGGTAAACCTGTGCATAAGCTTAAGTAACTAAATTTAAATATTTCATAAGGGAAAAATAATATAATATTTACAAGCAATGCCTTTACAGACACTTAGAACTTTATTCAAATGACGGAGACTGTGATCAGAAAAGGAAATGGTAAAATGAAAAATTTGGAAACCAGCGAAAGGACAAGAATTAAACCAGGGACCTTCATAAAGTTAATATACAAGGTGAATGATAAGAAAGGTGGCCTAGAACCAAGAGTAAATGTCATTTCATAGAAGACACAGAGTAAACATTCTAGGTAGGAGATAATATTTCACACAGGTTATACAAAAATATAGCATAGAACTGAACTTACTATTACCCCAAGCCTGCAGTCATATTAGTCATATACCTATTTTTATGGTACCAAATGGAGATGGTGAATAGCTGAATGTAGAGATAAAATACGACATGGTGGCGGTGATGGGGTGACAGTGATAGTACAATTCAGAGTGATGGTGGAAGAAGTGGTAGTTTAAGGGGGGTGATATGATATGACAAGACTGGGCTGAAACTACAAGGAGGGAGAATTAGGAGTGGTGTTCAGATAATTGATATGGAATCAGGTTATAGAACCAAAGATAGTGCTGAGTAATTTCTTTGTCTCTATAATTATAGAACGATAGAAGCAGAGAGTGGACATTCACTTAAGAATGTACAACTGCCGAAACCTGTTTGGCTCAGTGGATAGAGCGACGGTCTGCCCACTGAAAGGTCCCAGGTTCGATTCCGGTTAAGAGCATGTACCTTGGATGTGGGCACATCCCCAGTAGGAGGTGTGCAAGAGGCAGCTGATCAATGTTTCTCTCTCATGATGTTTCTAACTCTCTGTAAAAAAATCAATAAAATATATTTTAAAAAAAGAATGTACAGCTGATGAGCACAGTGACACTGAATTAAGATCACTGCCATTCTTAAAGTGAATCAATGATAAAATCCTCAGCACCTCATCATTTGATCTGGGTCTGTAATGTCCTGCCTCTTCACTCAATAGAGATAAGACACATCACACAGAGTATTAATGCTTTTCAATGTGCTCTCCTTTTGCTGATTCAGTTACTCAAAAAACTATTACTCTCTGTAGCTAGACTTATTCAGAGAAACTAAGGACTTCCTTGGAAAAATTTGTTTTGAGCAAGAAATTCACAATCTTATATAAAAATACTGAGAGTTATAAAGAGACTTAATCTGTAATATTTTAAAAGAGTGATAGTTTACAGACTGAAACACAATTTTTCTCCAAGAAAGAGAAATATGTTTAGCTCTGATTGAGTGCAGCTAATCGTCTGGGATTTGTGCACTATTTGTATTATTTTCATCTTTTTTAATCTTTTCATCATTTAATATTAAACAATAGGGCACTCACTCGGATTGGATGAAATCCATACTATGTTGGCAGTTAAATAACTTGACTGTTAACTTAGTACTTTGGGGATAGATATAATAAGATTCATCTGATTATATAAATAGTGAAGTAAAGAGAAGTTTAAAAATATATACTAGTTGAGAAATAAATGATTGAGGGAATCATTAAGCCTCTGAGACAGGCTTCAAAAGCTTCCTTGCCAAAACTGGTTTGGCTCAGTGGATAAAGCATTGGCCTGTGATGAAAGGTCCCAGGTTCAATTCCAATCAAGGGCATGTACCTTGGTTGCGGGCGCATCCCCAGTAGGGGGAGTGCAAGAGGCAGCTAATTGATATTTCTCTCTCATCGATGTTTCTAACTCTCTACCCTCTCCCTTCCTCTCTGTAAAAAATCAATAAAAAAAAAAAAGCTTCCATACCCCGTAGTGAAGCTAAAAAGCTTTCTTTTAGTTGAAACATTTATTAAACTCTGTTTGAGACACAATGGGTGATGGAATAAACTTATCGACTTATAGGTGGAAAAAATAAGAGAGAAACTTTGACCACAGAAAAATATGAAATCATTTAACCCAAAGCAATGATAAAATTTTCACTTGCACTTCATACACACTGGGCAATTCTTTCTTAAACTTATTTTCCTCTTCCTTTATTGTTACTACAAGGAAATATCAACAAAATGTAGTGTTTTGGACCTTTCTAAACTCTTCCCATAAAGATATGGGCTCAGTGGTTACATAATTTACTTTTCAAGTTTTTATGGGGGGTAGTTTAACATTTTTTTTTCATTGTGTCATCAATTTTGCAGCTTCTAATGTAAATTCCCTCCTTGCTTATCAAACACTAGTGACAAGTATTTTAGCTAATTTTACAGCAGCATCCCACTATGGTGCCTATTTCTGTGTTAGTAAAGATAAAAATAATAGATGTAACAAATTAGCCTGGATTTTCTGGTTTAAATATGGTTGTGTTATTTTCTGAAGTAGCAATTTCATTCTGATATTTTGCATGGAAATTTTTCATACTGATTCAGGGACCAAATTTACTTCTATTTTGTGGTTCTGTCATCCTTTAGAGCCAGGGTCAGAGGCCAGCTCTCACCCACAACCTGTTTCTAGATGACATATGAGGAAATAATGAGTTTTATCCTTTTAAGTTATTGAAATAAATCAAAATTAGATTAATATTTTAAGAAAATTATTATATTCTTATTTTAGGCCCATAGATAAAGTTTTGTTTGAGCACTAATTTGTTTACATAGTATCGATGGCTGCTTTTATACAAAAAAAGAGAGTTGAGTAGTTGTGACAGGTTGTTCAGGCATTCAAATCCTAAAATATTTAGTCTTTTATCCTTTAGACAAAATATCCATTATTTCCTTCCTCAGATATTTAGAGATATTTAGAGATCCCCATGTTAGCCTAGAACCACTCAATTTCTGATTGGATTGGGATGATAAAGTTCTCAAAAATATTTGCCTAATAAAGAAATTTTAAAAAATGTCTGGAAGTAGTTCATCTTTTACTTCTCAGAAAACATTGAACTCTTTACACCACCCATGCACGAATTCATGCACCAGGCCTCTAGTCTTTTTATAAATTACTCTTTTAATAAAAAATTGAGGCAACAGAAGCCTGCATTGAACTACAGAGTTTTTTATACCCTTAATCCCAGGTCAAGGCAGTTTACATTCCTATGTGGCTTATTTTTGAGAAATGAGATATGCATTAGTAAGAAACATGCTTTATGCAGATGGATAATTCTTCCCTGGGTAAGTCAAGTTGATAAATTTTGATGATTATATATTGAGTTGAATTGAATTGATCAATCCTTTGATGAATACCAGGCAAAAAAAATATATGTATAATATTCTTTACTAAAAATATAAATTCTTACAAAGACAAAAGTATTGTGTAATCAAATAGCAAATTATCAATTAAGCTGAAAGGCTACAAGACACATTCCAGTGCTTTGTGAACATTGCTGGCTTGCACCAAAATTATTTGTGAAGCTTGAGGAAAATGCAGATACTGGATCCCATAAGAGTTGATAACAACTGCTGCATTAAGAGTTTAGACTCAACATGTACTTGCCACCCATATGATAAGGCATTGTCCTTTTAAGAAAACACATACAACAAATATTTTAGTTTTAACTTAGCTATATAGGATATTATCACCCATGCCCATATAATTGTGTCATTTGATGGATGATTAAAAGATCACAGCACAATAGTTGTTGGCTTCTCAGGGAGACATAGAGTACACACTATAAAAATTCCACAGGGGGAAATTTTCTGTATTATAAGACCTACTCATTGAAAAAGTACTGATTGAACATAGATTACCCAGTAACATTTTTCCAATTTCAGTGATTATAAATAACATTTTATTGAACTCAATTGTATATAAAACTTCTAGTTGGCATTTAAGAATTTTTCCTTTAGGATAGATTATTGTGTAATAGCAATGTGATACATAGCAAAATGCTTTTCAGAAAGCATTTATGTTCAAGTACATGGATCATTTGGAAATGATGATATAATTTAAAAGGATGAAATTAACAAAATAAGCTAAAAAGTATAAAGCTTTTTGAGGGAAAAATATAAAAATGTTTCTGTAAAGAGGGAAAATATTTCCATATACAAAATAAGGTACAGTGAAATATGCTCTTGATTGGAAGTCTATGTTTTCCATATGCTATAAACTGAATGTGCTTGTCTCCCAAAAATCTATAAGTTAAACCTAATCCCCAAAATGATGATATTTGGAGGTGATATCTTTGAAAAGTAATTAGTCACTAACCCTCATAAATGGGATTAGTGTCCTTAACAAAAGAGACTCTAGAGGGCTCTCTCCCCCCTTCCACCATGTGAAGACCTTCTACTTATGGGCTCTCACCAGACATGGGATTTACTGGTATATTGATCTTGGACTTCCCAGCCTCCAGGACTATGAAAAAATAAATTTATGTTTTTATAAGCCAACCAAATAAATGTATGCGGTTTATAAGCCTCCAAATCTGTGGTATTTTTTATTATAATATCCTGATTAACTAAGTCACCATATATGCCAAACTTAACTGTTGGGACATACATGTGACATTGATGCAGTCTACAGAATAAAGATTCAGCCAAATGTGGGGAGTTCAGACCCACTTTCTCTGATTCCATGCTTCTCTCAGTGTTTTGGATAGTCTATGCATCTGCTATGCTAGCAAAGTCACTAGATTTAAGCAACTTATGGACAGGGGGACCATTTGGCAAACTCCTGAATTATCTGTGAGAATGAGAATGAGTGAATTTAACCAGCAGCCTATTTCTAAACTACACTTGCACTGTTTTAAAGCTGTCTTACCACACACACACACACACACACACACACACACACACACACGCGCATATGTTTAAGTGATAAACGGTTGTTTAATGAGATGCAGTTGCAGTGTACTCAAATCAAGCAAAAGTGCTGCAAATGCAGAAGGGCAAGTCAGAGGGAGGCTTAATCCTAGAGAGTTACTAGTGGCTAACAGTTGTAATAAAAATGATAGGGAGCAATACGAGTAAAATTTACATACATTTCTGCAAACTCTAAGATCTATAATTGCTTCTAATCCCTCAAAAGCCTACAGAGGGAAGTGGGAGGCAGGGGGTGGGGGGGGGACCGGTGGTAAAACTAATAGTGAAATGGTAGCTGGACTAGAATCTATTGCTAGCTGATCTGAGCATTTTTTATGGGTTCCTCTCTTACCATCTGAAGTTGAGTATCTCATTTGAATCCGGCCAATGATTGCTCTATCTACCTGTTGCAACAAGTCTCTACCTTTCTGGGAGTCATGGAGTTTTTAGAAATGGAAAGTATATTAAAGTGCCCTGTCAACTATGAAGTGAACACTGTGTTAATATTTAGGACTGTTGCCTTGACTCTATTATTGGAAAGTTTTAGAGTTTGGATGATTTTTATTTTAATTGTTGATCATTGGTATACATTGCTAATTTTTCAAGCCCTTATTCCTGTCTCCAGATCTGTTTTCCTTGTGTCCCCTATATACTAGTACACAGAAGTGCCCATCATAGAATGTGCATTTCTCAATAGTGCCATAGCTTGTTTCCATCACTGAAATGTTCTTTCATTTTGCTATAACTGGTTAAATTCTAATTTTCTTTCAAATACATCTCAATATCTACTACTTTTTGAAACTTCTTAGATTCATTTAATCAACTATAATTATTATTTCTTTGTGCCTCTATACTATCTTTAATCTAATCTACAATGGGTTATCATTGAATGGATTAGTCATCTTTCTCATTTGTGAGCATATTAAAGAAATGCCTAATGTTATCTTTATACAAAAGAATAAATGTCAATTAATAAAAGAATAATACATACTTTAATTAGTTATTGAATAAATAAGTAAAGATAATGTTAAACTCTGGCCTCTCTTTTTTACTTGGTCACAGGTTAGCAACCTTTCTTTCACACATTCTAATTATCAATTTTACATTATAACTAGAGGCCTGGTACATGAAAATTTGTGCACTCATCGGCAGGGAGGGCTAGGTCCCTCAGCCTGGCCTGCACCCTCTTGCAATCCAGGACCCTTTGTTGAATGTCCACCTGCTCCCAGGGGGATCAAGCCTAAGCTTGCAATCAGGCAGCCCTCTGGCAGCCCGGGAGTCCTTGGGGAATGTCTGACTGATGGTTTAGGCCTGCTCTTCATAGGGAGTGTGCCCAAGCCACAGTCAGACATCCTTAGCGCTGCTGAGGAGGCTGTACTCACAGCCGCCAGCCCAGCTCTTGGCTGAGCAGAGCTCCCTCTGTGGGAGCATACTGACTACCAAGGGGCAGCTTCTGCATTGAGCTTATGCCCCCTGGTGGCCAGTGTGCATTATAGCGACTAGCTGTTCTGTTAGGGTCAATTTGCATATTACCTTTTGATTATATAGGATAATCAAAACCATCTGAAATAATAATTAAATAAATAATTGGACTGTCACAAATGAGACTTATCCAGAACATGCCTCTATTTATTCTCCCTTGTGACATGCATTCAGCCAAATATTATAAACTCTAAGATCTTTAAGATTCCATTCTTATGTGTCCCAGACCAAAAGCTTTCTTCTTAATGATACATTTGATACTGCAAACTTTTTTAAGGTTGTTTATTGTTGCTGCTGCTGCTGTTGTAGTTGCCTAAGTTTTAAGATAAGCGTGTTTCTTGTGCTGGACCTGCTTGGTTGTAGAAGAAATGTTAAATCACATTTTTTGCCTTCCTGTCTGTCTGTCTCTCTTTTTGAGTTATAATGTTTTACTTTTTTCTTCTTTTTGCACATATTTCATTATTGACTCATACTTATATCAGTACTCATTGGCTATTGATTCTCAAAACTTCTGCTAACTTTGGCAGTACCCATTCTTGAGCTGTCAAAAGATTGTAGTCTTATGTATATGCACTTATCTATAGTAAGTAAATTGGCAAGATCAACTCTGTTTTGGGTACAGATTCTTGAACATGTGCCAATCTGAAGGATTTGTCTAATATAATTGTGGGAGACCAAATACTGTTCTCACTAGGTGGATGTAATTGTTCTCACTAGGTGGATGTAAAGGGAAGGCCAGAAGGCTGGCAAACCTTAATTGCTCTGAAAGGTCAGAGCTGATTACTCATTGTTTAGTTGAAACTATCTGTTTATATCATGTTAATTTCTGTTATTTCCTGCCTAAAGGCTAGGGGTGTGTCCCAAAGCCTTAATAAAAGGGAGAAAAATGCCAGAGCAAATGGCAGTCCTTTCCACTAGAGGAAGGCTCCCGCCCGGCCCCCCCAATATCGCCAAATTAGTGCTTTCTGGTCTCTCATTTTGTTTGCGTGTCGTCTCCCTCAGAACTCGAACCCTGAACCAGGAACCCTGAACCACGCGGGATGTGGAAAGAGGTTCCCACATATAATAAACTAATTATGCTTATTTTGATTCAATGCTCACCAAATAGCTTTCTGGTTTTAGCTGTTTTTTATTCTCAGGTTTGTATTGGGACAGTAGCCTAGTCCTGCAAATGTGTATAGTATCATCTATCTGACATCACTCTAAATTTTTCTACTAGAATCATGAGCTTAGTGACTGGAACTTAATCCCAGTTTGATAGCTTGGCTCAGAGTATGCTTGCAAAGGTAGTCTCTAAGCTTAGAAAATAGGAAAAAAAATATGGTGAATTTTCACCTAGGATTGTTGGAGAATCATACTAGAATACTTTCATATTAGAATAAGTATTTTAAAAATAATACTAATTTGAGAGTTAACTGGAAAATCAATATAAACTGATAACCTTAATGTTCAATTTTTAAGAATATTTTACTAATGTCTGGAATAATAGAAATTCTAGCCATAAAAATCTTCATGTAGAACATTATGGTAAGTTTTTATAACACACTAAAATTGATCTTCAAAATAATTTTTCATTCAAAAGAATTGAGCCTTCCTGAATGTGATCTCATGCATTGAAAAGGGAGAAAAAATCAAGATGAGACCATAATATTTTGTTCTGAGAAATAAAACATGCTTTTAAATTTTTCTGAGTGGTCTCTCAAAAGACAAAGGATTTAGCTAAATGCGCTGTCTCCAACAGATAAGTTTCAATAATTAATTATCATTAATAAATTTGAGTTAAATGTGTAGAAAAAGCATGTACTTATAATTATATCCAGTGTGGAAAATATAAAATGATATTTAGATTATAAATATTTTAAACAAAAGTAAGTACATAAAGATATAATAAGTATTTAATTAATTTTAATAAGGAATTATTGATATAATTTAAATACATGTCACTTTTAAAATTATGATACGCAGTTTTCTATATGTTTCATTAAAAAGTGTGATGTTAAAAAAGCAGTAAGTCATTTAGAACCCAACATCCTATGCCAAATGATAGATTATCTGCATAAACTTAATAGAAAGTTTTCTATATAAACTCAAGTCTCTAATCTCCTGAGGATATAAAACTTCAGAATTTACCTGTTAATTGTAAAATTATGATAGGGCACAGTCAAGTACATTGTGAACTATG
>PVJN01055357.1:0-13113 GCA_004026805.1 Lasiurus borealis | reverse complement strand
CTCTCTGTCTCTCTGTCTCTCTGTCCCTCTGTCTCTGTCTCACACACAGACAAACACACACTCACACACGACTTCCTGGTGCATCCGTGTGGCCCCCACCGCACCCCCTGGCTGGGTGACACAAGGTGAGCGGAGGGAGGGCTGTGGGTGAGGATTACGGAGGCGCGGGCGCCATGGAAACAGGGAAAGCCTGGAGCCGAAGCAACGGAGAGCAGCCCCGCCATTGGCTGGCCGCGCAGCCTCTCCCAGGGCGCCTGCCACTGTGGGTGCCGGGCACCGCTCCTCTTTGTGTGGCTCCCAGGCCCCCGGGTGCTCCCAGGCTCGCACTGGTGGCTGCTCCAGGCCGCGGATGAGGTGCTAATGGGGTTTTCTGATGAGGGTGCTAATGGGGTTTTCAGCCTAATTTCCTAGCGCCCCCCCTCATCCCCTCCCCCCCCGAATTCCCCAAGAAGCAGCACTGACTTGTAAGCTGCAGGGATTGGAGGCGGAAAACAGGATTATGATAAAGACGGGGGGTGGGGGGGAGAAGAGGGGCTGCCAGCTCCCCGGCTGAGGCTGTGCAGACCGGTCACCACCCGAGGGAGCCCCCCAGGGGCCGCGGGCAGGGCAGGCCCCTCCCTCCCCTCCCTCCCCTCCCCCTGCCCCCCAGTCGGACGGCAGAGAGAGTGCAGGGTTCGGGGAGATACCAACGGGCTGGGCAGGCAGGAGGAGCTATGAGCTCCCGGACGGACCCCAACTTCCTCTTCCCTTTGAATAACAACAACAACAATAATAATAGTCCTGCCCGGCCGGCGTGGCTCCGTGGTTGAGCCTCAGCCCACAAACCCGGAGTCACAGTTCCATTCCCACTCAGGGCACAGGCCCGGGGTGCAGGCTCCATCCCCGGGGGGGCAGGGGGGCAGGGCGTGCAGGAGGCCGCGATGAACAAGTCTCTCTCATCATCGATGTTTCTCTCTCCCCCTCTCCCTCCCTCTCTGACATCAAAGTATGTTTTACCAATAACAGTGATACTGCCTTACACTGGCCTCTGTCTTAATGGCGTACATGCCTCCCCTTCCTTTCTTCCCAGCGATGGTCCTGGGGACCTGGCAGGCCAGCTGGCACCCGCCTCCCTGGGTGGGGGGAAGGAAGGGGAGGGGACCCGGGAGAATGGGTGGGAGCCCGCTCAGACCTCCTGACGCTCCTCTCCGAGCTGTGCCCCCTCCTTCCTCCTCCTCCCTCGCTCCAACACCCCCTGGCCTGGCGCTCGGGTCCGGCCCACCACTCTCTCTCGGACCAAGGACTCAGAGAGCCAGCCCAGAGTTAGCCACCCCCTCCGGGACGCTCCGCTCATCCCAAACCGACAGGAACTCCCAGACCTTCCCACGGATCCGTCTCTCCTGGCTCGGCCCCAGCCTGGGGAGCGGAGCGGCCTCACCCTCGGACACCCCCGCCCTGCCCCAGCCCCAGCCAGGCCCCCCCAGCGTCCCCGGAGGCAGACAGGCACCCGGGTGATCAGAAAAGCAGCCGCAGAATCGCTGTGAAACACAGAGAGCAAGGAGCGTCCCTGGCGGAGGGTTGGGTCTCTTTAGAACAGCGGTTCTCAACCTGTGGGTCGCGACCCCTCTGGGGGTTGAACGACCCTTTCACAGGGGTCGCCTGAGACCATCGGAAAATGCAGATATTGACATCACGATGCATCACAGCAGCAACATTTCACGGTTGGGGGTCACCACCCCCTGAGGAGCTGTGTGCAAGGGTCGCGGCCTGAGGAAGGTGGAGAACCGCTGCTCTAGAAGCAAAGCGAGACCGAAGGCTGTTCCCGGGGGACCCGAGCCGCGGCCTGGCCGGGAGACCGCGCCCGCAGGCCGGGGCGGCCGCAGGAATGGCAGGCAGCTGCTCCCGCTCCGAGGAATGTTCTGGAAACCAGCATGGCCGCTCCCCCTCCTCCCCGCGGGCTGGTCTTTCTGGCAGCCGTCGCCGGGGCGTGTGGTCGCGGTGGCCGGGCTGGAGCCAGCCTGCCGCTTCCCCTGTCTGCGCCCCGTCAGCGCCGGGGGCCGGGGAGGGGGTGCAGGGGCGGGAGCCAGGGCCTGAGGCTCAGGGAGGGAGCGGACCGGCCGGGGACCCCCCTTTTCCTCCCCCGCAGCTCCCCGCTTCCCCGGGGACACCGTGGCGCTGGTGCCCGCTCCCTGGGGCAATGCCCTCCGTGCGGCCTTTTAGTCTGCGGCCACGCTCTCCTCTCTCGTAAGAAAAGACGGGATTGGGGGTTCGGAATGTTCCCTCAAAGTCGCAGAGGGTGTGCTGGGCTCCCCTCGCCTGTCCCATTGCACCCGCACCCAGAGGCGCTGCCGGCATCAGAGGCCAGCCCCCCGTCCCACCCCGTCTGCCCCTCCGCCTCCCCCCGCACCAGGCCGGTGGGGCCCAGCCCTGGCTGATGAAAGCACCTTGTACCTGACAATCTGCTCCCCTAAACGGCTTCTTAAAGGACCTGTGACTTCCCCTCCCTCTAATACAGCTGTTCTCAACCTGTGGGTCGAGACCCCTTTGGGGGTCCAACGACCCTTTCACAGGGGTCCCCCCCCCCGATGTGTCTCTCTCTCCCACAGAGATGCTCCTCCCTCTTTCTGTCTCTCCCCCTCCTCCCCATGCTCTCTAAAAACCGATGGGGGGTGCAGTATCCCGGGGTGAGGGTTCACAGAAAGATGCCAGCCGAGGAGGTGCCACCGCGCAGTGACAGGTGACAGGTAACCAGCGCAGCTCAGTGAAGGGGAGGGACCACCGTCCCCAAGCCTCTCTCCCCGCCACGGTGTCGTGCAGCGTGGAGGCTGGGCCAGGCCCGACCCTCCTCGCCGCCTGCCGGTGCCGGCAGCTTCTGGCGCGTTCCGTGGTGTGTGGCTTCGCCCTGGTTCCGCACCAGCGAACCCGGAGGCCTGGCCGCGAGGAGGAAGTAAGAGCCGGGGAGGCAGTGGGCGCAGCCAGAAGCTTGGATTCCGGACCCGCTCCAGCGGCTCTGCCCCTCCCTCCCTCCCTGCCTTCCTCCTCGCCTCCCTCCCTCCCCCGTGACCTCAGGCCCGGCTTATCAATGCCTGTGGCCCCGCCGCGCACAGGCCTGTGCAGGTCCCGGGAGCGGAGCGGAGCGGCCGCCTGCCTGCCTGCGGGTCCCGGTCCGCGGAGGTGGGAGCTGTTGTTTTTTGTCCTGAACGTCGTCGCGGGCATTCCTGCGGTGACTCAGCCGGACTGGGAGCGCGGCCCCGCCAAATAAGGCGTCTGGTTCGAGCCCGAGTCCGGAGGGGAGCGCCCGAGGCCGGCTCACCTACCTGTCCCTGCTCCCGTGGGAGAAGCCCACAGGGGAGGGGGATGTGAACACAAACCCGAACCCGAACCCGCGTCTTTGCAAAGGTGCCTTGTCTCTCTGAAGCAGGAGGGACCCCGGGGCCCTGGGTGGACGGGACTACGCTGGCTCCTGGGTGCAGAGACGGGATGGGATGGCGAGAGAAGAGGGACCGGACTTTGGAGGGAAGGCTTCCCCCACGGACTGGCCCTCGGTGGAGCACAGCGCCCCCTGTGGCAGCCTCACTCTCCCCCTGGGCTAATATGCTCTTTCCTGTTCCAGAGCGGGGTCCTCGGGGCTTTTCGGGGCGCCAGGCAGCGGTGTTGCCGCGGGGAGCAGCCAGGCCTTGCCCCGGGGGGCGGGGGGGCGGGATCACACTGGGAGGCCACGGCCGGAACCCAGGGGTCCCGGACCAGGGCGGTGGGTGGACGGTCAGAAGCGGCGGGTTCTGGGCCCGTGGAAAGAGTGCGGGGCTTACTGACGAGAGGAAAAGCCCCGTTTTCAACCTGTTTCCCCGAAAATAAGACAGTGTCTTCTATTAATGTTTGCTCCCCAAGAGGCGCCGGGTCTTATTTTCAGGGGATGTCCTATTTTTCCATGAAGAAGAAGACGGTACACATTTGTTGTTGAGCAAAAATAAAAAGGAAATGTATGACCTGTCGACGATATGGTAGTCGTCATCACCAACCAGCTCCCTGATGGGCCACAGCGCAGCCGGAGCTGTTCGGGCCGGGCGAGGTCTCTTTACATCAGGAGTCAGACGCCTGACGGTAGCTTCGGGGGCCTTCTATTCCGGGGAGGCCTGATCATTGGGAAGGTCTTTTTTTTAAAAATATTTTATTGATTTTTCACAGAGAGGAAGGGAGAGGGATAGAGAGTTAGAAACATAGACCAGAATCAAACCTGGGACCTTTCAGTTTCCAGGCCGACGCTCTATCCACTGAGCTAAACCGGTTTCGGCGGGAAGGTCTTTTTAAAATATATATATATTTTATTGATTTTTTACAGAAAGGAAGGGAGAGGGAAAGTCAGAAACATCGATGAGAGAGACACATCAATCAGCCGCCTCCTGCACGCCCCCCACTGGAGATGTGCCTGCAAGCAAGGTACATGCCCCCGACCGGAATCGAACCTGGGACCTTTCAGTCCTCAGGCCCATGCTCTGTCCACTGAGCCACACCGGTCTCGGCGGGAGGTCTTATTTTCGGGGGGAGGTCTGGCTTTCGGGGAAACTGGGTGGTGCCTCGGAGAGTTTGTTGAAGGAATGAATGAATGAATGAATGAGGTGGCTTCCCAGACGTGCCGCCTTGATGGGTGCCCCCGCAGCGCCTGGATCAGCCTCCTGGCTCCCCCCCACCCTCGGCCCCACGCTCTCTCTCAGAGCTCTGAGGGCGGGGTTCTCTCTGTGGACCCTCCCAGGGCCTGAGGCTCCTGGACACCTCGAGGCCCTCACACACCCTGCGTCCCTCACCTCCCGCCGGCACTGCCATGGGGAGACCACGGGGAGAAGAAAACCGTGTTCGGCGCCCGCCCCAGACCCCCAGGCTCGCTTCGCTGGGCCACCCCGGACCCCGGACCAGACCTGCGGGGAAGACGACGGGGCCTCGGCCAGAGGGGTGCTCACCGAGGCTGCCGCCACCTTTACCAACTGGCGCTGCCAGTGGATTGGCAACCGCCCACCCTGTGTCCACGGAGGCTTCGGAGGAGCCGAGCCTGAGACAGTGCCGGGGGCTGTGACCCAGGAAAGGGGAGCAGCCCGACCTCAGGCCATCCCCCTCCTCCTCACGGCCAGGGGCTGCGAACTCCGACGGGCAGCCGGGTGGTGGTGGGAGCTCCAGGCAGAGGGCACCCAACCCCTCAGACACCCAGGGCCCTGCCCCGGGGCCAGGTCCTCTCTGCGGAGCCCCGGGTGCTGGGTGCAGGGGGGCAGAGGGCAGCCCCAGACCCCCCTCCTGGCTGTGGTGCAGAGTGGACACACCTTGCAGGCCCATATGGTGCCGGCAGCTGCCTGAGGGGGGCCGTGAGGAGCCGGAGCCTGGCACTGACCTGCCCAGCACCCCCTCCTGCCTCTCCCCTCCGCAGACTCAGCAGCACCTAGGCTCCCTGGAGGACGTCTGCAGGGACACGGTCACCTGCTCCACCCGGGAGGGCGGAGGGCCTGGCTCCTGAGGGCCTGCCGTCCACTCACCAGCCAGGCTGGGATGGCCAAAGCCAGTGACCCCGGGGCGTGGATGGAGGGGGAAGGAGAGGACCACCTCCAGAAGCTGCTGTGCCCCCGCCGTGAGGCAGAGCCACCACCTGCTGGTGGGGATGAAGGCGCAGTGCCAGCCGGGAGGGACCTGACCCTGGGGAGACCCCGGGGCCATAAAAACGCAAACTCACCGGTGCCTCCTCCCCGCCACCCCCGACCCTCGTAACAGGTGCATCTTCTGCTTTGGATCCAAAGAAGGAGGGAGGGGCCCGACCGGCCCAGCAGCCCGAAGGCCCGATGGAGACCGTTCCAGCCCCGGTGGGAGGTGGAGGTGGGGGTGGGGCGGGGGAAGGCGGCTCCCGTCCCATTTTGTCCCTTTTGGCAGAAACTCGCTTTTCTGCAGGAACAATGAGAATCAGGGTGGAGCTTCCTCCCGTGAGTCACGGCGCCCCTGGGAGGAAAGGTCGGGGCGGGAGGGCCTCCCAGAGACGTCCTGGGCCCTTGGCCCTCGGAGACCGCTGTGCGCCGGTGCCCCCTGCTGCCCGGGCCACGCGATGGCCACGCAGACAGACCACGCAGACAGACCACGTGGACAGCCACTCAGACGGCCACACTGCCTGCGGCTTCCACCAGGGCTCCGTTCCCTGAGGGCCGTGCTCCCTCCCAGGGGCTGGCCACAGCGGTCACCTCGGGCGGGCCAGGCTGGGCCCGGGCCTCGGAGGCCGGAGCAGGGCTAGGGAGTCCGCCGTGGGTTGGGGGTTCGGGGGAAGGAGCAGCTGCAGGCACATCCCCCGGATCTGCCCCGTCTGGCGCGTCCCGGGCTCCGAGGCCGGCAGACAGGCCCCTGTACCCACAGCTCCTCTGACCGCGTCCCTGGACCCGGCCGGGTGGCCCTCCCCCGGCCGCCGGCCTCCCCGGCGTCTCCTGGGCCTTCAGTGCCTCCTGTGCCCGCAGCGCCCACGCCCCTCAGAGGAGGCAGCACTGCGTCCTGGCCGGGGCGGCACGGAGGCGGGGACCGGCCCCCCCCCTGCAGGAGGCCCCCGGCCTGAATGAGGCCTCTGTGCTCACCTGCGTGGTGTTTGCCCAGGGAGAGACCTCGCGGCCAGCTGGCCGAGGGCAGCTCCGTGGAGAGCGAGGGGCCTCCGGGGACCGGGCCAGAGCGGCGGGCGGGCGGGCGGGGCAGGAACCTGGGCAGCGGGCCTGGCCCCGGGCGGGCACGGCAGACCTGGCGGCGGGAACGCGCAGGGAGCCGGCGGCCCAGCCAGAACTCAGGGCCCAAAGTGCCCGGAGGCTCGGAGGCGGCACTCGGCGAGGACAGGCTCCCTCCGGCCCAGAGAGGGAGGTGGGGGGAAGGGATGGAGGGATGGATGGATGGAGAAAGAAAGGGAGGGAGGGAGGCTCAGCACCCCGAACTCCAACTGCACAGGCAGGACCAGGGGGGGGTGCAGTGGGGGAGGGTCTATTCTGCCCCCCAAGGCCTCGGCCTGGCCGCCTCGTTTGCCCTTTGAGTCCCACTGGCGAGCACCCAGAGGCTTACTGTGGGCACTGGGGGTGCTGGCAAGTGGCCTCAATCCTGTCCTACCCTGCGCCCCCCAAAGCCCCACCAGGAGGCTCGGACATGCCCATCCTCTGTAGAGGCAGAGGAGCCCACCTGCGGTTTGTTTTAAAATATATATATATTTAAATATATTTTATTGATTTTTCACAGAGAGGAAGGGAGAGGGAGAGAGAGCCAGAAACATCGATGAGAGAGAGACATCGATCAGCCGCCTCCTGCACACCCAGCACTGGAGATGTGCCTGCAAGCAAGGTATATGCCCCCGACCGGAATCGAACCTGGGACATTTCAGTCCTCAGGCCGGCGCTCTATCCACTGAGCCAAACCGGTCTCGGTTTGTTTTAAAATATATGTTATTGACTTTTTACAGAGAGGAAGAGAGAGGGATAGAGAGTTAGAAACATCCATCAGCTGCCTCGTGCATGCCCCCCACTGGGGATGTGCCCAAAACCAAGGTACATGCCCTTGACCGGAATCGAACCCGGGACCTTTCAGTCCGCAGGCCAACGCTCTATCCCCGGAGCCACACCTTTCTCAGCTTGTCTGCCCGCGGTTTGTTAAAAGGCTCTGTGGCCGGAGAAGACCCGTCTTCCTGGCCCGGGTCCGAGGCCTGAGTCCCTGCTCCTGCAGCTCTGCCCCAGGGACCTGGGCGTGGGGTGGCGGGTTGGGGGGTGAGGGTTGGGGGGAGCAGAAAACCCAGAGGCCGCGCTGCTCCGCAGAAGGGATGTTCCAGCCAAGTTGGCGGATGCGCGATTTTCTGCAGGCGGGATAATTGGACGTGCGTTCCCATGGCAACGGTGCCTTTCCTGGAAACGGCTGGTTGGCTGGTGCAGCAGCGGAGGCAGGAGCCGGGGACCCATCGGAGGTGCTGGGCCCGGGAAACGGCGGTGCGGCCGCCTCCACCCCCTCCCGCCACCGCCCCGACTGGGCCTCCCGAGATCCGAGGTCCGTCCGCCTCCTCAGGCCGCAGGGTCACAGCCGCAGGCGCTGGCGGACCCAGCTCCCGCCCCGGGGACAGAGGGCCGTGTTCACGACGCACCATTCACAGCGCACACGTTGACCACCCACTACACGCTAATGCACACGTTGACCACCCACCACACGCCCCGTGGGCCCAGCCGTGGCCCCACTGAGGGAACTCTGAGGGTTTCTGCCGTTGAGGTTCCGGTTCACAGACGTGGACAGGCCTGGGGGAGCGGCGGCCGCACAGGCAGCTGGGGGTGGGGAGGAGCCTGCAGGTGTGACCTCGCTCCCCGGAGCCCTCCGGACCCCTCTGCACACGGGGGTCCCCGGGGCACACCCTCCCGGGGCGAGGCGGGCAGCTCTGATGGGAAGCCCCACTGTGAGCCCCCCATCCTCAGTGGCGCTGCCGGGAGCCTCCTATGCTCCAGCGACGGGGTGCCCGGTGCCGAGGTGACATGGTGATGGGGGGGACGAGGGGACAGGGAAGCAGAACCACGGCCTGGCTCCTCGCTGCTTGATGCTGAGCTGGGAGAAACTCCAAGTCTATTGAGCAAGAGCTCTCACCATGTCTGGAAGGGGGGGTGAGCGTGTGCACATGTGTGAGTGACTGTGTGTGAATGAGTGTGTGTATGTATGCACATACATGTGTGAGCGTATGCATGAATGTGTATGTGAGCATGAGCGTGTGAGTGTGTGTACATGTATGCATAAACATGAGTGAGTGTGTAGGAATGTGGGGCGTGCGTGTGTGCACATGTCAGTGCATACATGTGTATGTGTGAGCACAAGCACGTGTGTGCATGTGTGTGGGTGTGAGTGGGAGTGTGCATATGCGTGAGCATGATGAGTGTGTGCATGCCTGAGTATGTGTGAGTGTGCATGCATGTGAGCAGGAGCATGTGAGTGTGAGTGAGTGTGGGTGTGTGCGGTGAGGCAGATGGAGGCGGTGGCTCTCAGAGGGCAGCGGGCCGGAGCCCAGGCTCGGAGGGCCGGCGGGTGGGCGCTGGCTGAGGTGGCCGGCCGGCCCCTTGAGCACTGTGGCTCCCACCGTCTGTCCCGGCAGCCGCAGTGGGCAGCTCCCGTGCTCAGCAGCACCGTCACCCGTGACCTGAGCTCCCGCAGCCCCGGGCGCCGCTCAGCACGCAGGGCTTCCTGCATTGGAGGGCTGTTCTCCCCGGGGTCCCAGCCACACAGGACGCAGCCCCCCCATTCCTGACGGGTCCACATTGGGGGGCGGGCACCGGCAGGTCACCCGGAGCGCAATGGTCCTGGGGAGAGTCGGCTCAGCGGGGCCTGGGCCCCGGGGAACTCACAGGCCGGACCGTCTGCTCCACAGCCAACTCTGAGGCCCAGGGTGGAGGCCCCGGGAAGGGGGGCCGGGGAGCCAGGCGTGGGGCCAGGACGGGGCCGCGTTTGGGAGAGCCGAGCGGAGCCAGAGCCGGCAGCTCCCAGCCGTGCTCGTCAGCGGGGACCCGGGGAGCCCTCTCCCGGCCCCGACCGGCCAGGGCGTTGCGGGCTCCCGGCCCTTTAATTCGCACGTGACCTTAAAGGAGCATCCGGACGCCCGAGGAGGAGCAGCGGTGCCTGAGCCAGAGCCTCGGACACAGAGTCCTGTGTCACCGAGGTCACGGATGCTGCCTATTTTATTTTATTTTATTTTTTACAGAGAGGAAGGGACAGGGAGAGTTAGAAACATCCATGAGAAACATCGATCATCCGCCTCCTGTACACCCCCTACTGGGGTTTTGGCCGCAAGCAAGGGACATGCCCTTGACCGGAATCGAACCCGGGACCTTTCAGTCCGCAGGCCGACGCTCAATCCACTGAGCCAAACCGGTTGTGGCTTACTTATTATTTTTAAACGTATCTTTACTGACTTCAGAGAGGAAGGGAGGGAGAAAGAAACATCAGTGATGAGATGAGAGAGAATCATGGATCGGCTGCCTCCTGCTCGTCCCCTACTGGCCATCGAGCCTCAAGCCCACAACCCGGCCCTGTGCCCTGACTGGGAATCTAACTCTGACCTCCAGGTTCATAGGTCAACACTGAACCACTGAGCCACGCCGGTCCAGGCGGCGCAAACGTGTTCTTCACGACAGTGCCGCCCAGCAGACGCAGCCGACGCGGGGAGCCCCGGCCCCTGCACCCTCTCCCTGCCCCCCGGCACCCGGGCCTGGCTCACTGGAGCAGGGGCGCTGTGCATGGGCTTCCTCTCCGACCTCGGAGGCGGGGAGTCAGGTGTTTGCATTTTTAGCAAAATGCAAGGGCCAACACCGGTTTGGTTCAGTGGATAGAGCGTTCAGCCTTGGGGCTGAAAGGTCCCGGGTTCAATTCCGGTCAAGGGCATGTATCCTGGTTGCAGGCAGATCCCCAGTAGGACGTGTGCGGGAGGCAGCTGATCGATGTTTCTCTCCCATCGAAGTTTCTAATTCTCTATCTCTCTCCCTTCCTCTCAGCAAAAAAAAAATCAATAAAATAATTAAAACACACACACACACACACACACACACACATGGGGCCGCTGCGTGAAAGGAATCGGAGGGGACAGGGCACCACGGAGGGAGGGACCCGGCACAATGAGCCCAGCAAAGGCGGTTCATGGCCTCTGAGGCACTGGCCAGAGCTGGTCACGCTGGGTCTGAAGCAGCGATTCTCAACCTGTGGGTCGAGACCATTTTTTTTTATTAAATATATTTTATTGATTTTCTACAGAGAGGAAGGGAGAGGGATAGAAAGCTAGAGACATCGATGAGAGAGAGACATCGATCAGCTGCCTCCTGCACGCCCCCCACTGGGGATGTGCCCGCAACCAGGATACGTGCCCTTGACCGGAATCGAACCCGGGACCCTTCAGTCCGCAGACCGACGCTCTATCCACTGAGCCACACCGGTTTCGGCTGGAATGACCTTTTCAGAAGGGTCGCCTAAGACATCCTGCAAATCAGATACTGACATTACAGACCATTAACAGCAGCAAAATGACAGTGATGAAGTAGCAAGGGAAATAATTGTATGGTTGGGGGCCACCACCACATGGGGAGCTGTATGAAAGGGTCACGGCCTTAGGAAGGTTGAGAACCACTGGTCTGAAGGAAAAGAAGGAGGCGGTACCCTGGCTTCCTGGGCACTGGGTGGAGCTGCCTCTCCTGGCCAGCGGGCGGGCAGCCGGTCCTGCTGCCCAGGGCTCAGGGCAGGAGGTGCTCGGGGCAGCCCCCACCTCCTGGAGAGGGCAGAGTGTGGTTCCCCCCGACATCACCCCCCCTTTCCACACCCCCCCCAGCCACCCCACCTTCTCCGTGAACAGCGGCAGGCCGGGGGCTCCTCCTGAACGCCTGGCTGGGTGCCTCCCTGGGTGTCACCGCCGGGAAGCTGCCCCTGAGATGACCCCATTGTACAGACGGGTAAACGGAGGACGGGAGAGACCTGCTCTGACTTCCACGCGGGTCACCCTGAGGACGGGAGGCCCCCGGTTCCCTGGGCCCGGCCTCAGCCTCAGCTTGGCCTTGGCGGGCAGCCGGCGGGCACAGCCAGGGGAGAGGAGGGGCATTTCCGGGGCAGGGGCCTGCCTCCGCCCCCCGCCCCCCACTTTTGGGCAGCGGACTCTGAACAAAGGCGGGGGTTCGGCCTGGTCTTTCCTAACTGAGGCCGGTGGGTCTGCGGGAGCAAACAGGGAGCCGCTGGGGCTGAGGGGAGGGGGAGCCTGGGATGGGCGAGGTCCCGCCTCTGTGCCCACCACCCCGGGGCCTGGAGGGGGCGGCTGCTGGGGAGGCCGGGCTCCGGGTCCGGGCGGGGAGCCAGGCTGAGCAACGGCCCATCAGCATTGCCCGCCCAGCGGCTCCCCCTGGCGGCTGTGCGGTGTCAGCACAGCCAGGAGCTGATCCTCTGACTCCCACACGTCATACCCAGGTCCCCCAGAGCCCTTTCCCAAGCCCATTCCCTGAGCCCAGTCCCAGAGCCCGTTCCCAGTCCCATTCCCAGGAGGCCCTCCCAGCTCCACGCCCCTCTGTCCTGTGGGGGGAGGGGCCTGCGGGGGAGCACAGAGGAGGGAGGGGGTGGAGTACTCAGGAGCAGGGTCGGAGCTGTGCTGACTCCGGGCGTGGGTGCCAGGGTGCGAGGTGTGGGAGAGGAGAGGGCTTGGCCGGGGCCCCCGTCCCCAGAACGTCCTCCTCTGGCCCAGCTCCAGCCACAGCCCTCGGCAGCTCCGGGCCAGAGTCTGGGGGTGGGGGCAGGAGGGGAGACTGGGTCTCCCTGAGACCTTGGGAGGTGCTGGCAGCCGAGGGCCGGGGTGGGAGACCCCTGGGCGGGGGCCTAGGGTGGAGGGCTGAGGTCTGAGGGCTCAGGAGGGGGGCCGAGGGCGGGGGGCCTGGGCGGGCAGGTGTCTGCCTTTTGCACCTGGAGGAGGAGAGAACGCATATTTTCCAAGGGATCAGCCTTCCTCCCTTCCTCTCCGTGCCCCCAAGTCTCTGCCCCCCAAGTCTCTGTCCCCCTAAAACCTCCATACCCCTAAGCCTCCATCCCCCCAAGCCTCCCTGCCCCCCAGCCTCCGTGCCGGGCGCCATGGGGCGTGTGTGGATGTCCAGGGGCCCTAGAGAGGCGGCTGGGCTCCCTGGCTGTGGGGCCTGTGTGTTGCCCTGGCAACGGGAGGCGGGCGCACAGGACCTGTCAGACGGAAAATGTCAGTTACAGCAGCTCCGGGGAGGGGGTGGGAGGAGAGAGGGCGGAGGGAGAGCGGGGGTGCACCCTCTGCCCCCCCAGGTGGTGCCCTGGCCAGGCCAGCAGTGGGCAGCGGCCGCTTCTGGAGGAGGGGCTCCCGGGCAGGGCCTGAGCGATGGGTGGGGGGGGGAGGCCGCCACGCGGACCAGCAGCAGCCCTGCCCCCTCGCCACGCGCTGCCGGAGCTAATGGGGTGGGTGGGCACCGCCGGCGCCGAGGGCCCTCTGGCTGGCGTGGAGCTCCGTGCCCGGAGGAGGAGGAAGGGGAGGAGGAGGAGAGGGGAAAGGGGGAGGAGGGGGGAGGGGGAGGAGGAGGAGGAGGAGGGGAAAGAGGAGGAGAAGAGGAGGGGGAGGAGGAGGAGGGGAGGAGGGGAGGAGGG
>PVJN01055356.1:2500-13113 GCA_004026805.1 Lasiurus borealis | reverse complement strand
CCCCCAACTGCCCTCCCCTGCAGGCCTGATCGCCCCCAACTGCCCTCCCCTGCAGGCCTGTTTAAATTTGTTCTTATTGGTTTTTAGAAAGAAAGAAAGAGAGAGAGAGAGAGAGAAACATCCAGGAGGAGAGAGAATCAGGGACCAGCTGCCTCCTGCACACGCCCCCCTGACTGGGCCTGGGCCCTGGGCCGGGGAATCGAACCCGGGACCCTTTCAGTCCACAGGCCGACGCTCTATCCACTGAGCCACACCAGCCGGGGCTCTTGTGTTTAAATAATTTATATATTTTTTATTGATTTCAGAATTAGAGAGAGAGAGAGAGAGAGAAACATCCAGGAGGAGAGAGAATCAGGGACCAGCTGCCTCCTGCACACCCCCCCCCTACCAGGGGGTCGAGCCTGCCACCTGGGCCTGTGTGCCTTTGACTGGGACTCGAACCCTGACCTCCTGGTTCGTAGGCCGGCGCTCTACCCGCTGAGCCACGCTGGCCCGGCTGTGTCTCTCTGTCTGGCAGCTGGAATGCATGCCCTGGGGCGTCTGCATGAGGGGAGGGAGGGAAAGTGCCCTTGACCGGGAATCGAACCCGGGACCCTTCCAGTCTGCAGGCCGAGGCTCTACCCACTGAGCCGCACCGGCCAGGGGGCCTGTTTCTCTATCCCAGAGCGGTTCCCCGCCTTCCTCAGGCCTCGAACACCCTTGCACACAGTCCCTCCTGCTCCCCAAGGGGTGGTGACCCTCCCCCCCAACCATGAAACGTTGCTGCTGTGATGCATCGTGATGTTAAATAAAATCTGCATTTTTCCAAGGGTCTTAGGCGACCCCTGTGAAAGGGTCGTTCGAACCAAACCCCCCAAAGGGGTCGAGACCCACACAGGTTGAGAACCGTGGCACTAGGCGTTGGGAATTGTGGGGATTTCGCTGACCATCCGCCCCTGGAATTGAATAAAAGCTGCATATTTGTGTTTTTTTCCCCAAAAAAATACACACACACACACACACACACACACACACGCACACACGCAAACACACACGTGTGGTTTGCAGGGTGTGGTTTCTCTCTCCCCGGTTCTCAGCCAGCCTGTGTATCCCACAGCACCTTCCTCTCGTCTTGCCTCGAGGCCAAATGCATTTTTGTTCCAAAAAATATAATTTAGGTTTTTTTTTCTTTTTTTTTTTTTTAGGGAGTCGGGAGAGGGGAGGAGAGAAGGGAGAGGTGAGAGGGATGTTGTTTTTCAGAAGGTCGCATGGGGTGGGGGCATGCTTGTAGGCATGGACAAACTCTGTTTCCATCGTTTTATTATTATTTTTTATTTTTATTTATTTTTTAAAAATATATTTTATTGATTTTCTACAGAGAAGAAGGGAGAGAGATAGAAAGCCAGGAACATTAATGAGAGAGAGAGAGACATCCATCAGCCTCCTCCTGCACGCCCCCCACTGGGGATGTGCCCACAACCAAGGTCCATGACCTTGACCAGGAATCGAACCCGGGACCCTTCAGTCCGCAAGCCGAC
Organism: Lasiurus borealis; assembly: GCA_004026805.1. Lineage (NCBI taxonomy): Eukaryota > Metazoa > Chordata > Mammalia > Chiroptera > Vespertilionidae > Lasiurus > Lasiurus borealis. The sequence goes on along the minus strand of PVJN01055356.1, from coordinate 11,596 downwards.
GCTCTATCCACTGAGCCAAACCGGTCTCGGCTATTATTATTTTTTAATATATTGTATTGATTTTTTTTTTTCACAGAGAGGAAGGGAGAGGGAAAGAGAGAGAGTTAGAAACATCGATGAGAGAGAGAGAGAGACATCCATCAGCCGCCTCCTGCACACCCCTCCCACCCACTGGGGAGGTGCCTGCAGCCACCCAGGTCCCTGTGCCCTGGACCGGGAATATCGAACCCGGGACCCTTTCCGTCTGCAGGCTGACGACGCTCTGTCCACTGAGCCAAACTGGTTTCGGCTGTTTCCATAGTTTAAAAAAACAAAACACGTCTGTATGGCTCTAGCCAGTGTGGCTCAGTGGGTAGAGCGTCGGCCTGCGGATTGGAAGGGTCCCGGGTTTGATTCCTGGTCCAAGTGCAGGGACCTGGGTGGCGGGCACATCCCCAGGTGAGGAAGGCGTGCAGGAGGCGGCTGATGGATGTTTCTCTTTCATCATCGATGTTTCTAGCTCTCTATCCCTCTCCCTTCCTCTCTGTGAAAAAATCAATAAAATATATTTAAAAAAATATTTAAAAAAAAAACACAAAATAATGTCTTTATAACTCTAGCCGGTGTGGCTCAGTGGCTAGAGCTCCGGCCTGCGGATTGGAAGGGTCCCCGGGTTCGATTCCCGGTCCAGGGCAGGGACCTGGGTGGCGGGCACATCCCCAGTGGGAGGCGTGCAGGAGGCGGCTGATGGATGTCTCTCTCTCATCGATGTTTCTGGCTCTCTCTCCCTCTCCCCCTCCCTCTCTGTAAGAAAAAAAAAACAAAAAACGCCTTAAATATATTTTAAAAATAAATACATAAATAAAAGGTGCTCATTTCTGCCCTGCACAGACAAGACACAATGAATACAAATAAGTCAGGATTTATAGCCCTGACCGGTGTGGCTCAGTGGACAGAGCGCCGGCCTGAGGACTGAAGGGTCCCGGGTTCGATTCCAGGTCCAGGGCATGTATGGACCTGGGTGGCGGGCATATCCCCATTTGGGGGCGTGCAGGAGGCGGCTGATGGATGTTTCTCTCTCTCTTTTTCTGTCTGTCTCTCTCTCTCTTCCTTCCTCTCTGAAATCAATAAAAATATAATTAAAAAAAAAAATTAGCCCTAACCGGTGTGGCTCAGTGGACAGAGGGCCGGCCTGCGGGCTGAAGGGTCCTGGGTTCGATTTCTGGTCAAGGGCACGTACCTGGGTGGAGGGCACATCCCCAGTGGGAGGGGGCGTGCAGGAGGCGGCTGATGGATGTCTCTCTCATCATCGATATTTCTAACCCTCTCTCTCCCTCTCCCTTCCTCTCTGTAAAAAAAAATCAGTAAAATATATATTTTTTAAAATAAAACATCTATAAAATAGCCCTGGCCGGTGTGGCTCAGTGGACAGAGCACCTGCCTGCAGACTGAAGGGTCCCGGGTTCGATTCCCAGTCCAGGGCATGTATGGACCTGGGTGGCGGGCACATCCCCAGTAAGTGGGGGGGCGTGCAGGAGGCAGCTGATGGATGCTTCTCTCTCATCATCAATATTTCTAACCCTCTCTCCCTTCCTCTCTGTGAGAAAAATCAGTAAAATGTGTTAAAAAAAAAAAAACACAAAGAAACACACACACACCATGTCTTTTTTTTTTTAATTTAATTTTTATTAATTTTTTATACCTATCTCCCCATTGCCCCCCCCATTTCCCTCCCTCCCAGGCACACCCCCACCCCCCAGTGTCTGTGTTCATTGGTGATGCTTTATATGTCTTTATGGGGACCGGGCTGGGGGAAGGTCTGGCTGCACCAGACGGTGATCATTTATTTATTCCCGGGTTCGAGCGAGGGAAAAATCTCTCGGATGTGAACCTTGTCTTGATGGGGCTCCAGGGCCCTGCTGACCGCCCCCTCCCAGCCCCTCTCGGGGTACACGATTAATGGCATCCTGTCGCCACGGCGACAAGGGAATTAATGGAGCGATCCATCATCATGAGAGGGCCTGTGTCTCCCTCATTCATCCACGGGCTGCTGCTGGGACCCAGCTCTCACCGTGGAGCACAGACGCCTGGAAGGCATGTCCCCCCTGTACCTGGGGGTCCCCCCCCCCAGAGAGGGCGAGGATGTGGCTTGTACAGAGGATCTGTCGCCTTCAGTGCCAGACTTTTTTTAAAAAATATATTTTATTGATTTTTTTTTACAGAGAGGAAGGGAGAGGGATAGAGAGTCAGAAACGTCGATGATGAGAGAGAGAGACATCCATCAGCCGCCTCCTGCACGCCCCCCACCACTGGGGATGTGCCTGAAACCAAGGTATGTGCCCTGGGCCGGGAATCGAACCCGGGACCCTTCAATCCTCAGGCCGATGCTCTAACCACTGAGCAACACCAGTTTCAGCTTTTCTTTTTTTTAATATATATTTTATTGATTTTTTACAGAGAGGAAGGGAGAGGGATAGAGAGTCAGAGACATGGATGAGAGAGAGAGACATCCATCAGCCGCCTCCTGCACGCCCCCCCAACTGGGGATGTGCCCAAAACCAAGGTATGTGCCCTGGACCGGGAATCGAACCCGGGACCTTTCAGTCCGCAGGCCGACGCTCTACCTACCCACTGAACCACACTGGCCAGGGCCAGAACAGTTTGTTTTTTTTTAATGTATTTTTTATTGATTTTTTTTTTACAGAGAGGAAGGGAGAGGGATAGAGAGTCAGAGACATCGATGATGAAAGAGAGAGACATCCATCAGGCGCCTCCTGCACGCCCCACCACTGGGGATGTGCCCGAAACCAAGGTATGTGCCCTGGACCGGGAATCGAACCTGGGACCTTTCAGTCTGCAGGCCGACGCTCTATCCACTGAGCCACACCGGTTAGGGCTTTTTAAAATATATATATATTTTTTTTATGGATTTTAGAGAGGAAGGGAGAGGGAGAGAGAGAAAGAGAGAGAGATAGAAACATCGATGAGAGAGAGACATCGATCAGCCGCCTCCTGCACGCCCTCCACTGGGGATGTGCCTGCCACCCAGGTCCATGCCTGTGTCCGGGAATTGAACCTGGGACCCTTCAGTCCGCAGGCCGACACTCTATCCACTGAGCCACACCGGTTAGGGCTTTAAAAAAAAAAAAAAATATATATATATATATATATATATATATATATATATATATATATTAGATACAGAGACTGTAAAGCTTCAAACAGACTGTGAAATTACAGCGGGAAGATTAAAGTTAGGTGAGGTAGATTAAGAGATCAATCAAAGGACTTGTATGCCTGCATGTAAGCATCACCAATGAACATAGACACTGCGGAGGTTGGGTTATGCCCGGGAGGGAGGGAGGGCAATGGGGAGATATGTATAAAAAATTAATAAAAATTAAAAAAAAATATATATATATATTATGAATTTTAGAGAGGAAGGGAGAGGGAGAGAGAGAGAAACATCCAGGATGAGAGAGAATCATGGATCGGCTGCCTCCTGCTCGCCCCCCTCAACTGGGGATGGAGCCCGAAACCTAGGCCTGTGCCCTTGACCGGGACTCGAACCCGGGACCTCCTGGTTCCAGGGTTGACGCTCCACCCCTGAGCCACGCCAGCTGCTCAGGGTGAGGAGTGTGTGTGTGTGTGTGTGTGTGTGTGTGTGTGTGTGTTTAATTGTGTTTTTACTGGTTTTTAGAAAGAAAGGGAGAGAGAGAGAGAGAGAAACATCTGTGATGAGAGAGAATCAGGGACCGGCTGCCTCCTGCACATCCCCTCCTCCTGGGGATGGAGCCCACAGCCACCCGGGCCTGTGCCCTGGACCGGGACTCGAACCCGGGACCTCCTGGTTCCTAGGTCGACGCTCCAACCCTGAGCCACGCCAGCTGGTCAGGGTGAGGAGTGTGTGTGTGTGTGTGTGTGTGTGTGTGTGTGTGTGTGTGTGTGTGTTTAATTGTGTTTTTACCGATTTTTAGAAAGAAAGGGAGAAAGAGAGAGAGAGAAACATCAGTGAGGAGAGAGAATCATGGACCGGCTGCCTCCTGCATGCCCCCCACTGGGGATGGAGCCCGAAACCTGGGCCTGTGCCCTTGACCGGGACTCGAACCCGGGACCTCCTGGTTCACAGGTTGATGCTCCAACCCTGAGCCATGCCAGCTGGACAGATTGAGGAATTGGTGGTGTCCTGTTTATTAAAAAAAAAAAAGTTTTTATTGATTTCAGAGAGGAAGGGAGAGGGAGAGAGAGAGAAAGAGAGAGAGAGAGAGAGAGAGAGAGAGAGAGAGAGAGAGAGAGAAGCATCAGAAAGAAATGAGAGAGAAACTCACTGACCGGCTGCCTCCTGCACATCCCCCTCCTCCTGGGCATGGACCCTGGTACCCGGGCCCGTGCCCTCTGGACCGGGAATCGAACCCGTGACCTCCACCTCTGAGTGACGCCAGCCGGCCGGGACCCACCATCTTCCTGGAACACGTGTCTCCCCCAGGGTCCCCCCCTAAAGTAGCACCCCCTTAAGCTCAGGATGGGGCCCACCTTCTGGGTTGGAAACCCTCCCTCTGGCCCGGCTCTCCGCTCTCCCACGGGGAGGGGAGGGAAGGTTTATGCCCGGGGACAGATTCCCTGGGGCACAGAGGGTTCAAGACCTGTGACAGCTCTGACCCCTGACCCCTGACCCCGTCCCCTTGCCTTTTTGTGCAGGACGATGAGGCGCCCGCTGATGCTGATGCTGATGATGCTGATGATGCTGCTGATGATGATGAAGATGAAGGAGGCCCAGGGCCACGCCCCCTCCAAGCCCAACTTTGTCCTGATCATGGCGGACGACCTAGGCATCGGCGACCCCGGCTGCTACGGCAACAAGACCCTCAGGTACGGCCGAGGCCGGTGTGGCTCAGTGGATGGAGCGTCGGCTTGCAGGACTGAGAGGTCCCGGGTTCGGTTCCGGTCGGGGGCATGGGCCTTGCTGGCGGGCACATCTCCAGTGGGGGGGCGTGCAGGAGGCGGCTAATAGATGTCTCTCTCATTATCGATGTTTCTGACTTTCTATCCCTCTCCCTTCCTCTCTGTGGAAAATCAATAAAATATATATATATATATTTTTTAAAAAAAGACCCTCAGGTAGGGCACGGCCCATATCCCCTCCGTGTGTGGGCTGTGGTCTCGGTGACGATGAGCCACAGACGTGAGGGCAGCAGTCGGCAAACTCACTGTCCGAAGAGCCAGCTGTGGACAGGACAGCGGTTGCAATGCCTTCCGAGAGCCAAATTTTTTAACTTAAATGTCTTCCGATGCTGCCTCTTCTACTCAGACTCGCCCTGGCCGTGGGGTTTTGTGGGAGAGCCGCACGCCAGGGGCCCAAGAGCCGTATATATGGCTCGTGGGCTGTGGTTTGCCGACCAGGGCGTTAGGGGAGAAAGGACCGCGTGGACATGCGGGCAGCCCAGCAGTGACACGACGTGTGGCTGCATGTGGATCCTGTGTGGCTGTGTGTGGATTTCCGTGTGGCTGTGTGTGGATCCATGTGTGGCTGCATGTGGGTCCCTGTGTGACTGTGCATGGATCCCGTGTAACTAACTGCAAGTACATCCTGATGTGACTGGATGTGGGTCCCCGTGTGGCTGCACGTGTATATCCGTGTGGCTGCATGTGCATTTCCATGTGACTGTGCACGGATCCCGTGTAACTGCAAGTACATCCCCATGTGACTGGACGTGGGTCCCTGGGTGACTGGACATGGGTCCTTGTGTGATTGTGCGTGGATCTCATGTGACTACACGTGGATCCTGTGTGACTGCACTCGGAAAGATGGATGGACAGATGGATGTTTGGGTAGATGGAAAGATGGATGGGAGAGAGAGAAGGATGTATAAATCAATAGATGGGATGGATGATGGATGGATTGATGGATAGATAGATAGATAGATAGATAGATAATAGGCACTCAGAAAGATGGATGGACAGATGGGTGTATGGGTAGATGGAAAGACAGATGAGAGAGAGACTATAAATCAATAGATGGAATGGATGATGGATGGACAGATGGAAGATGGATGGATGGATAGGTGGATGGATGGATAGATAACAATAGGCACTCATCTATCCATGTATGGGTAGATGGAAAGATGGATGAGAGAGAGAAGGATGTATAAATCAATAGATGGGATGGATGATGGATGGATGGATAGATAGATAGATAGATAGATAGATAGATAACAATAGGCACTCAGAAAGATGGATGGACAGATGGATGTATGGTTAGATGGAAAGGTAGATGAGAGAGAGACTATAAATCAATAGATGGAATGGATGCTGGATGGACAGATAGATGTATGGATAGATGGAAAGACAGATGAGAGAGAGAGAAGGATATATAAATAATAGATGAAATGAATGATGGATGGATGGATGGATGGATGGATGGATAGGTGGATGGATGGATAACAGTAGGCACTCAGAAAGAAGGGTGGACAGATGGATGTGCAGGTAGATGGAAAGATAGATGAGAGAGAGAGAGAGACAAGGATATATAAATCAATAGATGGAATGGATGATGGATGGGTGGAAAGATGGGCAGACGGACAGACAGATGGGTGGATGAAATAAGTAATAGAGACAGACAAGAATAGGTAGGCCAGTAGATGGAATGGGTGATTGATAGATGCATGCATCAATGGATGGACAGATGGACACATACATGAGATAAGAGACAGACAAGAATAAAGAAAAGAGGAGGTGGGATGGAGGGATGGAAAGATGGATGAGAGAGAGACAAGGATATATAAATCAATAGATGAAATGGATGATGGATGGATGGATGGATGGATGGACAGGCAAATTGTAAATGGAAAGATACATGAAGTAAGAGACAGACAAGAACAGAGAAAAGAGGAGATGGAATAGAGAGATGGAAAAACGGATGAGATAGATGATAAAGGATATACGGATCAAAAGATGAAATGGATGATGAAAGGATGGATGGATGGATGGATGGACAGACAGACAGATGTGTAAATGGAAAGATACATTAGGTAAGAGACAGACAAGAATAGGTAAGACAGGAGATGAAATGGATGCATAGTGGATAGATGGGTGGATGGATGAATGGATGGATGGATAGATAAATAGATAGATAGATAGATAGATAGATAGATAGATAGATAGATAGATAACTATAGGCACTCAAAAAGATGGATGGACAGATGGATGTGTGGGTCGATGGAACGATGGATGAGAGAGAGACAAGGATATGTAAATCAATAGATGAAATCGATGATGGATGGATGGATGGATGGACGGACGGGCAAACAGATTGTAAATGGAAAGATTCATGAAGCAAGAGACAGACAAGAACAGAGAAAAAGAGGAGAGGGAATGGAGGGACGGAAAGACGGATGAGATAGACGATCCCCAAGGCGTGGTGAGGACTGTGGCTCTTGTGTTGCAGGACCCCCAACATCGACAGGTTGGCCGAAGGCGGGGTGAAGCTCACCCAGCACCTGGCAGCCTCGCCCCTCTGCACGCCGAGCCGGGCTGCCTTCATGACCGGCCGGTACCCCATCCGATCAGGTAGGTAACCCCCCATCCCCTGGCTGGGTCCCTGGGCCGTCCTGTCTCTCTCCTCTCCTTGGGGGTTACCCTCCCAGTGTCTGTCCTCATCAGGATGTCTCTCCCTTTCTCTCTCTCCCCCCCAAATCCTCATGGCTGGTTTCTCCTGCCCCAGGAATGGCGTCTCGAACCCGCGTCGGAGTCTTCCTCTTCTCGGCCTCGTCCGGGGGACTGCCCAACACTGAGGTCACGTTCGCCAAACTTCTGAAGGACCAGGGCTACACCACAGCTCTGATAGGTGGGGGCCGGGGAGCCGGGGAGTCCAGGAGGTGGGCGAGGAGGGTGGGGTAGGAGAGCAGCCAGCCTGGTTCGGGTTGACATTGCTGGTACCGAAGGCTCAGCTTATGTCGGGGAGAGAGGATTTGGGTTCTCATTTAAAACACAGCGCGCCCGCCTGGGCTAGTTGGATGTGTAGGTGTGTGTGTGGTTACATGGGTGCAGGGATGGATAGATGGGTAGATGGGGGATGGATAGGTGGGTGGATAGGTGGGTGGATAGGTGGATGGATGGATGGGTAGATGGAAAGATGGATGAGAGAGAGACAAGGATACATAAACAATAGATGAAATGGATGATGGATGGTTGGATGGATGGATGGATGGATGGATGGATGGATGGATAGGTGGATGGATAGGTGGGTAGGTGGATGGATGGATGGATAACAATAGGTATTCAGAAAGATGGATGGACAGATGGATGTATGGGTAGATGGAAAGATGGATGAGGGAGAGACAAGGATATATAAATCAATAGATGAAATGGATGATGGATGGGTGGACGGATGGAAGGATAGGTGGATGGGTGGATGGATGGATAACAATAAGAATTCAGAAAGATGGATGGACAGATGGATGTATGGGTAGATGGAAAGATGGATGAGAGGGAGACCAGAATATCTAAATCAATAGATGAAATGGATGATGGATGGTTGGATGGATGGGTGGATGGGTGGGTAGGTGGATGGAGAGGTAACAATAGGCACTCAGAAAGATGGATGGACAGATGGATGTATGGGCAGATGGAAAGATGGATGAGAGGGAGACAAGGATATATAAATCAATAGATGAAATGGATGATGGATAGATGGATGGATGGATAGATAACAATAGGCACTCAGAAAGATGGATGGACAGATGGTTGTATGGGTAGATGGAAAGATGGATGAGAGAGAGACAAGGATATATAATTCAATAGATGAAGTGGATGATGGATGGTTGGATGGATGGATAGATAACAATAGGCACTCAGAAAGATGGATGGACGGATGGATGTATGGGTAGATGGAAAGATGGATGAGAGAGAGACCAGGATATATAAATCAATAGATTAAATAGATGATGGATGGGTGGATAGATGCACAGAAGGGAACGTAAGAATAAATAGATCAACAGATGAAATGGATGGATGTAGGTATGGATAGATGGATGTACAGACAGATAAGATAAATAACAGAGACAGAATGGAGAGATCAGTAGATTAAACAGATGGATGATGGATGGATGGATGGATGGA
>PVJN01055355.1:0-13114 GCA_004026805.1 Lasiurus borealis | reverse complement strand
AAAAATTTGATCAACAGAATAAACTGGTGAATATAATAGAATCAGGAGCACAGAAAGGGAGTGGACTGTTAATTCTTAGGGGGAAAGGGGTGAAGGGTATACAGGGAGAGACTGGACAAAAATCATACACCTATGGATGAGATCAATGGGAGGGAGCTAAGGGCAGAGGGAGGGTGGGAGCTGGGTGGAGGGGTGCTATAGAGGGAAAAAAGAGAAACAAATGTAATAATCTGAATAATAAATATTTAATTTAAAAAAATACAACAAAATTCGCCTTGTAAGCCGTTGTGAGGTGTGCAGCTGCAGCAGTGGCACCTGCACATGGAGGTGCAAACCCTCCACCACCTTCTCCGGAGCCGCCGCCTCCCGCTGAGACCACGCCCTCCGCGCCGACCCTGCGCCTCCTCCTCCCGCTGAAACCGCGCCCCACGCGCTGATCCGGCTCCGCCTCACCGAGCCCGCCTGTCCCAATGCCCTGGACTCCTCGGGTCCCCGGGGGCGGCACCGGCAGGGTCTGTCCTTTGGTGACGGGTGGGTTCACGGAACCCCCTGCCCTCCAGGTCCCCCAGGTGGGAGCCCGCGTCACAGTCCCCTCCCCGCGGCGGGTGGACCCCTGGCACCCGTCCCCCCGGGGCCAGCGGAGGGCTCCCGCCGGCGCGGCTGTTGTGATCGTGACCCGGGTGCAATGTTCCCGTCCCTGCGCCTACGTCAGCGCTTCTCAACCTGTGGGTCGCGACCCCTTTGGGATCGAACGACCCTTTCACAGGGGTCGCCTGAGACCCTCGGAAAATGCTGATATTTACATCACGATGCATCACAGCAGCAACATGTCATGGTTGGGGGTCACCACCCCGTGAGGGTCGCGGGCTGAGGAAGGTGGAGAGCCGCTGCGCTGGAGGAAGCGGGAAGAGGTGGAGGCAGAAGGGGGCGGTGGGTCTGTCTGGGGGTTTAGAACCACCGCTCCTGCTCCGGCTTGTGACGAGCCCGGGAGGAAGGTCTGCGGTGGGAGCAGGGACCAGGCCGGCGTTGCAGGTGCTGAGAGGAGGCCGGTGCTGCAGGCGCGATGCCGGGCAGAGGGGCCGCCCCGGGGCTGGGGACTGCGTGTCTCTGGGGAGTGGGGGGGCGGGAAGCGGAAGGCGGACGCCGATCACCGGGACGGGCCGGGGCTACTGGTCAGGCGGGCGGTGAAGCCGCAGGGGCCGCTCAGACCGAGTGCGGTGTCGGGGGCACCGGGGGCGGGGGAGCCCGGGCCGCGGCAGTGGGTTCAGAGGCCGCGGGATCCGGCAGGCGGTGGAGCCCCGGGCCCGGTGGCCGCGCCTGGAGGGAGATGGGGGTAGAAGGGCTGTAACGGGGCCCCGCGTGTTGAGATGTGGGAGCGGAGAGCGGCCGGAGCCCGGGGAGGGGGGACAGGCCGGCATTTTCCCGGGAGGAGGGCCGCTCCGCGGACGGGAACCGCGGGGAGACCGGGAGGACGGGACGGCCGCTGCCCGCGGAGCCCCGGCGCCGCCGCTGGAAAGAGCGAGTCGCCGCCCCAGTCTCGGCGGCGGAGGTGCGCCAGGCCCGGCCTCCAGCGAGCGGCGCCCGCCCGGTCAGTGGTGCCGCCGCCCCGCCGCCCGCGGCCCGGGAGCAGCGCGGGGAGAGCGGGCCTGCGGGGGCGGGAGGTCACCGTTCCCGCCGCCGGCTTCGCGGGGAGGATCCCGCCTGATCCCGCGTCCGTCCTCCCGGAGGTGCTGAGCGCCCGCGCCGCCTGCGCCTCAGCGCCGGTTTGGCCGGGTCGGCGGCTCCGGGAGTGACCGCTCCTCCAGCACCGGGGGCCGGAGACCGGGCGGGAACGGGGCGGCCGCCTGTCGGCGCGGAGGGGCGGCACCCGGGCGCCGCAGGACTCGGGGCGGAGGAGCGGCCCTGCGACCGCTCCTGCCCTTCCCGCCCCGCGCTCCGGGAGCGGCCGCGAAGGACCAGCCCGGCCGGCACGGGGCCTCCGGGACCGCTGCCTCCCGCGGGCAGGGGCGGGGTTCGGGGAGAGATCGGAGGCTTCGGGGCTTTACCTCCAGGTCAGACCGTGCACCGGCCCCAGTGACGCCGCGCCGCCGCCGGGGGGACCGATGTGAGCCCGGCGGTCCCGGCTGGGGGGGGCGGGAGCCAGTGCCAAGTGCTCAGGAGTGACCAGAGCCGATAGGTTATTTAAAAGTAAATCTTACCCAAAACGGGCGTGATTCCGTGGATGGAGCGTCGACCTGCGGAATGAAGGGTCCCAGGTTCGATTGTATCCTGGTTGTGAGCGCATCCCCAGTGAGGGGCGTGCGGGAGGCGGCTGATGGATGTCTCTCTCTCATCCATGTTTCTGACTATCCCTCTCTGTAAAGAATCAATAAAATGTTTAATAATTTTTATCATTAAAAAATACAACAATATTCGCCTTGTAAGCTGTTGTGAGTTTGCACATGGAGGTGCAAACCCTCCCCCTACCGTCTCCGGAGCCCCATCCGCTGAAACTGCACCCCCGGCACTGACCCTGCGCCTCCTCCCGCTGAAACTGCAGGTGCTGAGAGGAGGCCGGTGCTGCAGGCGCGATGCCGGGCAGAGGGGCCGCCCCGGGGTTGGGGGACTGCGGGTCTCCGGGGAGTGGGGGGCCCGGGAAGCGGAAGGCGGACGCCGATCACCGGGACGGGCCGGGGCTGCAGGGCAGGCGGGCGGTGAAGCCGCAGGGGCCGCTCAGGGTGGCGGTGTCGGGGGCTCCAGGGGTGGCGGTGGCGGTGGGGGAGCCCGAGCCGCGACAGTGAATTCAGAAGCCGCGGAGTCCTGGCGGTGGAGCCCCGGGCCCGGTGGCCGCGCCTGGGAGGAGATGGGGGTGGAAGGGCCGTGCCGGGGCCCCACATGTGGAGAAGCGGGAGCGGAGAGCGGCCGGAGCCCGGGGAGTGGGGACAGGCCGGCGTTTTCCCGGGAGGAGGGCCGCTCCGCGGACGGGAGCCGCGGGGAGAGCGGGAGGAAGGGACGGCCGCTGCCCGCGGAGCCCCGGCGCCGACTCTGCGAAGAGGCGTCTGCGCCCCCTCTCGGCGGCGGAGGTGCGCCAGGCCCGGCCTCCAGCGAGCGGCGCCGCCGGGTCAGTGGTGCCGCCGCCCGAGCCCGGGAGCAGCGCGGGGAGAGCGGGTCTGCGGGGGCGGGAGGTCACCGTTCCCGCCGCCGGTCCGCCGCCCTCGCCGCCGGCTACGCGGGGAGGATCCCTCCCGATCCCGCGTCCGTCCTCCCGGAGGTGCCGAGCGCCCGCGCCGCCTGCGCCTCCAGCATCGGGGGCCGGAGACCGGGCGGGAACGGGGGGGCCGCCTGTCGGCGCGGAGTGGCGGCCACCGGACGCCGCAGGACTCAGGGCGGAGGAGCGGCCCTGCGACCGCCCCTGCCCTTCCCGCCCCGCGCTCCGGGGAGCGGCCGCGAGGGACCAGCCCGGCCGGCACGGGGCCTCCGGGACCGGCTGCCTCCCGCGGGCAGGGGCGGGGTTCGGGGGGAGATCGGAGGCTTCGAGGCTTTAGCTCCAGGTCAGACCGTGCACCGGCCCCAGTGCCGCGCTGCCGCCGGGGGGACCGATGTGATCCCGGGGGTCCCGGCTGGGTGGCGGGAGCCAGTGCCGAGTGCTCAGGAGTGACCGGGGCCGATAGGTTATTTAAAAGTAAATCTTAGCCCAAACCGGCGTGACTCCGTGGATGGAGCGTCGGCCTGCGGACTGAAGGGTCCCAGATTCGATTCCGGTCGGGGGCATGGACCTTGGCGGCGGGCACATCCCCAGTGGGGGGCGAGCGGTAGGCGGCTGATCGATGTCTCGCTCTCATCGATGTTTCTGACTATCCCTCTCTGTAAAGAATCAATAAAATGTTTAATCATTTTTATCATTAAAAAATACATTTATCATTAAAAAATACAACAAAACTCGCCTTCTCATCCATGTTTCTAACTATCCCTCTCTGTAAAGAATCCATAAAATGTTTAATAATTTTTATCATTAAAAAATACAACAAAATTCGCCTTCTCATCCATGTTTCTGACTATCCCTCTCTGTAAAGAATCAATAATATGTTTAATAATTTTTATCATTAAAAAATACAACAAAATTCGCCTTGTAAACCATTGTGAGGTGTGCGGCTGCGGCTGTGGCACCTGCACATGGAGGTGCAAACCCTCCACCACCCTCTCCAGACCGCCGCCTCCCGCTGAAACCGCGCCCCCCGCGCCGACCCTGCGCCTCCTCCCGCTGAAACCGCAGGTGCTGAGAGGAGGCCGGTGCTGCAGGCGCGATGCCGGGCAGAGGGGCCGCCCCGGGTTCGGGGGCTGCGGGTCTCCGGGGAGTGGGGGGCCCGGGAAGCGGAAGGCGAACGCCAATCACCGGGACGGGCCGGGGCTGCAGAGAAGGCGTGCGGTGAAGCCGCAGGGGCCGCTCAGACCGAGTGGCGGTGTCGGGGGCACCGGGGGTGGCGGTGGCGGTAGCGGTGGGGGAGCCAGGGCCGCGGCAGTGGGTTCAGAAGCCCCGGGGTCCGGGCGTTGGGGGAGCCCCGGGCCCGGTGGCCACGCCTGGGAGGCGATGGGAGGTGGAAGGGCCGTGCCGGGGCCCCGCTTGTGGAGACGCGGGAGCGGAGACCGGCCGGAGCCCGGGGTAGGGGGGACAGGCCGGCGTTTCCCGGGAGGAGGGCCGATCCGCGGACGGGAGCCGCGGGGAGAGCGGGAGGACGGGACGGCCGCTGCCCGTGGAGCCCCGGCGCCGCCGCTGCGAAGAGGCGTCTGCGCCCCCTGTCGGCGGCGGAGGCGCGCCAGGCCCGGCCCCCAGCGAGCGGCGCCCGCCCGGTCAGTGGTGCCCGCCCCGCCGCCCGCGGCCCGGGAGCAGCGCGGGGAGAGCGGGGCTGCGGGGGCGGAGGTCACCGTTCCCGCCGCCGGTCCGCCGCCCTCGCCGCCGTCTTTGCGGGGAGGATCCCTCCCGATCCCGCGTCCGTCCTCCCGGAGGTGCCGAGCGCCCGCGCCGCCTGCGCCTCAGGGCCGGTTTGGCCGGGTCGGTGGCTCCGGGAGTGACCGCTCCTCCAGCACCGGGGGCCGGAGAACGGGCGGGAACGGGGCGGCCGCCTGTCGGCGCGGAGGGGCGGCCACCCGGACGCCGCAGGACTCCGGGCGGAGGAGCGGCCCTGCGACCGCCCCTGCCCTTCCAGCCCCGCGCTCCGGGGAGCGGCCGCGAGGCACCAGCCCGGCCGGCACGGGGCCTCCGGGACCGCTGCCTCCCGCGGGCAGGGGCGGGGTTCGGGGAGAGATCGGAGGCTTCGGGGCTTTAGCTCCAGGTCAGACCGTGCACCGGCCCCAGTGCCTCCGCGCCGCCGCCGGGGGGACCGATGTGATCCCGGGGGTCCCGGCTGGGGTTGCGGGGATTCAGTGCCGAATGCTCAGGAGTGACCAGAGCCGACAGGTTATTTAAAAGTAAATCTTACCCAAAACGGGCGTGATTCCGTGGATGGAGCGTCGACCTGCGGACTGAAGGGTCCGAGATTCGATTCCGGTCGGTGGCGTGTACCTTGGTTGCGGGCACATCCTCAGTGGGGGGCGTGCAGGAGGCGGCTGATGGATTTCTCTCTCTCTCTTCCATGTTTCTGACTATCCCTCTCTGTAAAGAATCAATAAAATTTTTAATAATTTTTATCATTAAAAAATACAACAACATTCGCCTTGTCAGCCATTGTGAGTTTCCACATGGAGGTGCAAACCCTCCCCCCACCGTCTCCGGAGCCCCATCCGTTGAAACTGCGCCCCCCGCGCTGACCCGGCTCCGCCTCACGGAGCCCACCCGGCTCGATGCCTGGACTCCTGGGGTCCCCGGGGGCGGCACCAGCAGGGTCTGTCCTTGGTGACGCTGGCAGAGCGGGAGGACGGGAGCCGCGGGGAGAGCGAGAGGACGGGACGGCCGCTGCCCGAAAGCCCCGGCGCCGCCGCTGCGAAGAGGGGTCAGCGCCCCTGTCTCGGCGGCGGAGGTGCGCCAGGCCCGGGCCCCAGCGAGCGGCGCCGCCCGGTCAGTGGTGCCCGCTGCCCGGGAGCATCGCGGGGACAGCGGGTTTGCGGGGGCGGGAGGTCACCGTTCCCGCCGCCCCCGCCGCCGGCTTCGCGGGGAGGATCCCTCCTGATCCCGCGTCCGTCCTCGCGGAGGTGCCGAGCGCCCGCGCCGCCTGCGCTCAGGGCCGGTTTGGCCGGGTCGGCGGCTCCGGGAGTGACCGCTCCGCCAGCACCGGGGGCCGGAGACCGGGCGGGAACGGGGCGGCCGCCTGTCGGCGCGGAGGGGCGGCACCCGGACGCCGCAGGACTCCGGGCGGAGGAGCAGCCCTGCGACCACCCCTGCCCTTCCGCCCCGCGCTCCGGGGAGCGGCCGCGAGGGACCAGCCCGGCCAGCACGGGGCCTCCGGGACCGGCTGCCTCCCGCGGGCAGGGCCGGGGTTCGGGGAGAGATCGGAGGCTTCGGGGCTTTAGCTCCAGGTCAGACTGTGCACCGGCCCCAGTGACACTGCGCCGCCGCCGGGGGGACCGATGTGAGCCCGGGGGTCCCGGCTGGGGTGGCGGGAGCCAGTGCCGCGTGCTCAGGAGTGACCAGAGCCGATAGGTTATTTAAAAGTAAATCTTTTTTTTTTATATATATTTTATTGATTTTTTACAGAGAAGAAGGAAGAGGGATAGAAAGTCAGAAACATCGATGAGAGAGAGACATCGATCAGCCGCCTCCTGCACGCCCCACACTGGAGATGTTCCCCACAAGCAAGGTACATGCCCTCGACCGGAATCGAACCTGGGACCCTTGAGTCCGCAGGCCGACGCTCTATCCACTGAGCCAAACCGGTCTCGGCAAAAAGTAAATCTTAGCCCAAACCGGCGTGACTCCGTGGATGGAGCGTCGGCCTGCGGACTCAAGGGTCCCAGGTTCGATTCCGGTTGGGGGACATGTATCCTGGTTGTGAGCGCATCCTCAGTGGGGGGCGTGCGGGAGGCGGCTGATGGATGTCTCGCTCTCATCGATGTTTCTGACTATCCCTCTCTGTAAAGAATCAATAAAAATGTTTAATCATTTTTATCATTAAAAAATACATTTATCATTAAAAAATACAACAAAATTCGCCTTCTCATCCATGTTTCTGACTATCCCTCTCTGTAAAGAATCCATAAAATGTTTAATAACTTTTATCATTAAAAAATACAACAAAATTCGCCTTCTCATCCATGTTTCTGACTATCCCTTTCTGTAAAGAATCCATAAAATGTTTAATAATTTTTATCATTAAAAAATACAACAAAATTCGCCTTCTCATCCATGTTTCTGACTATCCCTCTCTGTAAAGAATCCATAAAATGTTTAATAATTTTTATCATTAAAAAATACAACAAAATTCGCCTTGTAAGCCGTTGTGAGGTGTGCGGCTGCGGCTGTGGCACCTGCACATGGAGGTGCAAACCCTCCTCCACCGTCTCCGGAACCCCATCCTCCCGCCCCGGCGCCCCCCGCGCCGACCCTGCGCCTCCTCCCGGCCTGGCTCCGCCTCACCGAGCCCGCCCGTCCCAATGCCAGGATTCCTCGAGTCCCCCGGGGCAGCACCTTTGGGGTCTGTCCTTGGTGACCGGTGGGTTCACGTAACCCCCTGCTCCCAGGTCCCCCAGGTGGGAGCCCGCGTCACAGTCCCCTTCCCGCGGCGGGTGGGCCCCTGGCACCCGTCCCCCCGGGGCCACAGAGGCTCCCGCCGGCGGCCGCTGTTGAGATCGTGATCCGGGCACAATGCCTGTTCCCTTCCCTGCGTCTCCGTCAGCGCTGCTCAACCTGTGGGCAGCGTCCCCTTTGGGATCGAATGATCCTTTCACAGGGGCCTGCGGGGGCGGGAGGTCACCGTTCCCGCTGCTGGTCCGCCGCCCTCGCCGCCGGCTTCGCGGGGAGGATCCCTCCCGATCCCGCGTCCGTCCTCCCGGAGGTGCTGAGCGCCCGCGCCGCCCGCGCCTCAGGGCCGGTTTGGCCGGGTCGGTGGCTCCGGGAGTGACCGCTCCGCCAGCACCGGGGGCCGGAGACCGGGCGGGAACGGGGCGCCGCCTGTGGGCGCGGAGGGGCGGCCACCCGGACGCCGCAGGACTCGGGGCTGAGGAGCGGCCCTGCGACCGCGCCTGCCCTTCCCGCCCCGCGCTCCGGGGAGCGGCCGCGAGGGACCAGCCCGGCCGGCACGGGGCCTCCGGGACCGGCTGCCTCCCGCGCGCAGGGGCGGGGTTCGGGGAGAGATCGGAGGCTTCGGGCTTTAGCTCCAGGTCAGACCGTGAACCGGCCCCAGGGCCGCCGAACTGCCGCCGGGGGGACCGATGTGAGCCCGGGGGTCCCGGCTGGGGTGGCGGGAGCCAGTGCCGAGTGCTCAGGAGTGACCAGAGCCGACAGGTTATTTAAAAGTAAATCTTAGCCCAAACCGGCGTGACTCCGTGGGTGGAGCGTCGGCCTGCGGACTGAAGGGTGCCGGGTTCCATTCCGGTCGCGGGACATGTATCCTGGTTGTGAGCGCATCCCCAGTGGGGGGCGAGCGGTAGGCGGCTGATCGATGTCTCGCTCTCATCGATGTTTCTGACTATCCCTCTCTGTAAAGAATCAATAAAATGTTTAATCATTTTTATCATTAAAAATACAACAAAATTCGCATTCTCATCCATGTTTCTGACTATCCCTCTCTGTCAAGAATCCATAAAATGTTTAATAATTTTTATCATTAAAAAATACAACAAAATTCGCCTTCTCGTCCATGTTTCTGACTATCCCTCTCTGTAAAGAATCAATAAAATGTTTAATAATTTTTATCATTAAAAAATACAACGAAATTCGCCTTGTAAGCCGTTGTGAGGTGTGCGGCTGCGGCTGTGGCACCTGCACATGGAGGTGCAAACCCTCCACCACCGTCTCCGGAGCCGCCGCCTCCGCTGAAACCGCGCCCCCCGCGCCGACCCTGCGCCTCCTCCTCCCGCTGAAACCGCGCCCCCCGCGCCGACCCTGCGCCTCCTCCTCCCGCTGAAACCGCGCCCCCCACGTTGACTCTGCGCCTCCTCCCGGCCTGGCTCCGCCTCACCGAGCCCACCTGGCCGATGCCTGGCCTCCTCGAGTCCCCGGGGGCGGCACCGGCAGGGTCTGTCCTTGGTGACCGGTGGGTTCACGTAACCCCCTGCCCTCCAGGTCCCCCAGGTGGGAGCCCGCGTCAGGGTCCCCTTCCCGCGGCGGGTGGGCCCTGGCACCCGTCCCCCCGGGGCCAGCGGAGGGCTCCCGCCGCGGCCGCTGTTGTGATCGTGATCCGGGCACAACGCCTCTTCGCGTCCCTGTGTCTCCGTCAGCGGTTCTCAGCCTGTGGGTCACAACCCCTTTGGGATCGAACGACCCTTTCACAGGGGTCGCCTAAGACCCTCGGAAAATGAAGATATTGACATCACGGTGCATCACAGCAGCAACATGTCATGGTTGGGGGTCACCACCCCATGAGGGTCGCGGGCTCAGGAAGGTGGAGAGCCGCTGCGCTGGAGGAAACGGGAAGAGGTGGAGGCAGAAGGGGGCGGTGGGTCTGTCTGGGGGTTTAGAACCACCGCTCCGGCTCCGGCTTGTGACGAGCCCGGGAGGGAGATCTGCGGTGGAGCAGGGGCCAGGGGCTGCGGGACTGTCCCGGGAGTGGGGGACCCAGAGGCGGAAGGCGGACGCCGATCACCGGGATGGGCCGGGGCTGCAGGGCAGGTGGGCGGTGAAGCCGCAGGAGCCGCTCAGGGTGGCGGTGTCGGGGGCACCGGGGGTGGGGGAGCCCGGGCCGCGGCAGTGGGTTCAGAAGCCGCGGGGTCCGGGAGGCGGGGGAGCCCCGGGCCCGGTGGCCGCGCCTGGGAAGAGGAGATGGGAGGAGGAAGGGCCGTGCCGGGGCCCCGCGTGTGGAGATGTGGGAGCGGAGAGCGGCCGGAGCCCGGGGCGGGGGGACAGGCCGGCGTTTCCCGGGAGGAGGGCCGCTCCGCGGACGGGAGCCGCGGGGAGAGCGGGAGGACGGGACGGCCGCTGCCCGCGGAGCCCCGTCGCCGCCGCTGCGAAGAGGGATCTGCGCCCCCTGTCGGCGGCGGAGGCGCGCCAGGCCCGGCCTCCAGCGAGCGGCGCCCGCCCGGTCAGTGGTGCCCGCGGCCCCGCCGCCCGCGGCCCGGGAGCAGCACGGGGAGAGGGGGTCTGCGGGGGCGGAGGTCACGTTCCCGCCGCCGGTCCGCCGCCCTCGTCTCCGGGTTCGCGGGGAGGATCCCACTGATCCCGCGTCCGTCCTCCCGGAGGTGCCGAGCGCCCGCGCCGCCTGCGCCTTCGGGCCGGTTTGGCCGGGTCGGTGGCTCCGGGAGTGACCGCTCCTCCAGCACCGGGGGCCGGAGACCGGGCGGGAACGGGGCGGCCACCCGGACGCCGCAGGACTCCGGGCGGAGGAGCGGCCCTGCGACCGCCCCTGCCCTTCCCGCCCCGCGCTCCGGGGAGCGGCCGCGAGGGACCAGCCCGGCCGGCACGGGGCCTCCGGGACCGGCTGCCTCCCGCGTGCAGGGGCGGGGTTCGGGGAGAGATCGGAGGCTTCGGGGCTTTAGCTCCAGGTCAGACTGTGCACCGGCCCCAGTGCCGCCGCGCCGCCGCCGGGGGGACCGATGTGAGCCCGGGGGTCCCGGCTGGGGTGGCGGGAGCCAGTGCCGAGTGCTCAGGAGTGACCAGAGCCGATAGGTTATTTAAAAGTAAATCTTAGCCCAAACCGGCGTGACTCCGTGGATGGAGCGTCGGCCTGCGGACTGAAGGGTCCCGGGTTTGATTCCGATCGGGGGCATGTATCCTGGTTGTGAGCGCATCCCCAGTGAGGGGCGAGCGGGAGGCGGCTGATCGATGTCTCTCTCTCATCGATGTTTCTGACTATCCCTCTCTGTAACGAATCAATAAAATGTTTAATAATTTTTATCATTAAAAAATACAACAAAATTCGTCTTGTAAGCCATAGTGAGTTTGCACATGGAGGTGCAAACCCTCCACCACCATCTCCGGAGCCGCCGCCTTCCCTGAAACCGCGCCCCCCGCGCCGACCCTGCGCCTCCTCCCGTCCTGGCTCTGCCTCACCGAGCCCGCCTGGCCGATGCCTGGCCTCCTCGTGTCCCCGGGGGCGGCACCGGCAGGGTCTGTCCTTGGTGACGGGTGGGTTCACGTAACCCCCTGCCCTCCAGGTCACCCAGGTGGGAGCCCGCGTCACAGTCCCCTTCCCGCGGCGGGTGGCCCCTGGCACCCGTCCCCCCGGGGCCAGCGGAGGGCTCCCGCCGGCGGCCGCTTTTGTGATCGTGATCCGGGTACAATGCCTGTTCCGTCAGCGGTTTTCAACCTGTGAGTCGAGACCCCTTTGGGGATTGAATGACCCTTTCACAGGGGTCACCTAAGACCCTCTGAAAATGCAGATATTTACATCACGATGCATCACAGCAGCAACATGTCATGGTTGGGGGTCGCCACCCCATCAGGGTCGCGGGCTTAGGAAGGTGGAGAACCGCTGCGGTGGAGGAAACGGTGGGTCTGTCTGGGGGCTTAGAACCACCGCTCCGGCTCCGGCTTGTGACGAGCCCGGGCGGGAGGGCGGAAGGAAGGTCTTCGGTGGAGCAGGGGCCAGGCCGGTGCTGCAGGCGCGATGCCGGGCAGAGGGGCCGCCCCGGGGCCGGGGGGGTGCGGGTCTCCGGGGAGTGGGGGGCCGGGAATCGGAAGGCGGACGCCGATCACCGGGACGGGCCGGGGCTGCAGGGCAGGCGGGCGGTGAAGCCGCAGAGGCCGCTCAGACTGAGTGGCGGTGTCCGGGGCACCGGGGGTGGGGGAGCCCCAGGCCCGGTGGCCGCCCCTGGGAGCAGATGGGAGGTGGGAGGACCGTGCCGGGGCCCCGCATGTGGAGACGCGGGAGCGGAGCCCGGCCGGAGCCCGGGGAGGGGGGAACAGGCCGGCGTTTTCCAGGGAGGAGGGCCGCTCCGCGGACGGGAGCCGCGGGGAGAGCGGGAGGACGGGACGGCCGCTGCCCGCGGAGCCCAGGCGCCGTCGCTGCGAAGAGGGGTCTGCGCCCCGGTCTCGGCGGCGGAGGTGAGCCAGGCCCGGCCCCCAGCGAGCGGCGCCCGCCCGGTCAGTGGCGCCGCCGCCCCGCCGCCCGCGGCCCGGGAGCAGCGCGGGGAGAGCGGGCCTGCGGGGGCGGGAGGTCACGTTCCCGCCGCCGGTCCGCCGCCCTCGCCGCCGGGTTCGCGGGGAGGATCCCCCTGATCCCGCGTCCGTCCTCCCGGAGGTGCCGAGCGCCCGCGCCGCCTGCGCCTCAGGGCCGGTTTGGCCGGGTCGGTGGCTCCGGGAGTGACCGCTCCTCCAGCACCGGGGGCCGGAGACCGGGCGGGAACGGGGCGGCCACCCGGACGCCGCAGGACTCCGGGCGGAGGAGCGGCCCTGCGACCGCGCCTGCCCTTCCCGCCTCGTGCTCCGGGGAGCGGCCGCGAGGGACCAGCCCGGCCGGCACGGGGCCTCCGGGAGCGGCTGCCTCCGCGGGCAGGGGCGGGGGTTCGGGGAGAGATGGGAGGCTTCGGGCTTTAGCTCCAGGTCAGACCGTGCACCGGCCCCAGTGCCGCCGCGCCGCCGCCGGGGGGACCAATGTGAGCCCGGGGGTCCCGGCTGGGGTGGCGGGAGCCAGTGCCGCGTGCTCAGGAGTGACCAGAGCCGATAGGTTATTTAAAAGTAAATCTTAGCCCAAACCGGCGTGACTCCGTGGGTGGAGCGTCGGCCTGCGGACTGAAGGGTCCCAGGTTCGATTCCGGTAGGGGGACATGTATCCTGGTTGTAAGCGCATCCTCAGTGGGGGGCGTGCGGGAGGCGGCTGATGGGTGTCTCGCTCTCATCAATGTTTCTGACTATCCCTCTCTGTAAAGAATCAATAAAAATGTTTAATCATTTTTATCATTAAAAAATACATTTATCATTAAAAAATACAACAAAATTCGCCTTCTCATCCATGTTTCTGACTATCCCTCTCTGTAAAGAATCCATAAAATGTTTAATAATTTTTATCATTAAAAATACAACAAAATTCGCCTTCTCATCCATGTTTCT
>PVJN01055354.1:0-13106 GCA_004026805.1 Lasiurus borealis | reverse complement strand
ACATAACTTGCAATTTATCTTTTAAAATCTTATGTGACTTAAAGACTCTGGGGGTTTCCGAATGGTATACGAGCAGAGGCTTGATCTTGCAGTCACCACTCGCATTGGCGCACAGTGCGAGAGTTAGCCTATCCTTCATGGGTTTGTGGCCTGGCATCGCCTTCTCCCCTGACGTTATATAAGTCCTATTCGGCATCTTCTTCCAGAAAAGCCCTGTCTCGTCACAGTTGAAGACTTGCTGGGGGATATATCCTTTGGCTTCTATCAGTTTGGAAAAAGTTTTGAGGTAATCCTCAGCTGCCTTCACATCCGAACTTGCTGCCTCACCATGCCTGACAAGGGAGTGAATGCAGAACCTTTTCCTGAAGTTATCAAACCAGCCTCTAGTGGCTTTAAATGAGTCTTTCGATGCTTCGTCCGTGGAAGTGCGCGGGGTCTGCTCCAGCAAATCACCGTAAATCGCTCGCGCCTTCTTGCATATGATGCCCTGTGTTAATGTATCTCCTTTAAGCTGCTTCTCCGTCACCCACACCATCAGTAGATTCTCCATCTTTTCATGGAGAGAGCTACGGAGCTTAGAACTTATTGTAATGCCCTTAGCTGGTGTTATACCCTTTATCGACTCCTTCTGTTTGAGCACAGTGCATATCCTTGAAGTACTAAGCCCGTATTGCCTCGCACACCTTGCTCATATTTTTCTACGATTTCATGCTTTAATTCAATAGACATCATCCTCTTCTGAGCACTGACCTTTCCACTCGCTTTCTTCGGACTCATGGTTATAAAAAGAAATGTGATAAAGTATGTAAATGCACTAAAGATGCTTCGACAACGAGGTAAACAAGCACACTTCCAAGGGGTTACTTGTATCTCAAATGTTGCTCGTATTTCAAAGCAAAAAATCGCTCGTATCTCAAAAATCTTGTATGTTAGGGCACTCGTATCTTGAGGTACCACTGTATTATTCTATTTTTTTCTATGTTCAATTTTAGCTTAGAAGTTCATTGTCTGTCTTGTCGTTCCTTAAAACATGTTTGTCTATTTTCTCTGGTTACTTTAAAAATATATATATATATATATATATTATTGATTTTCTTACAGAGAAGAAGGGAGAAGGTTAGAGAGCTAGAAACATCAATGGAAGAGAAACATCAATCAGCTGCTTCCTGCACACTCCCTACTGGGTATGTGTCCACAACAAAGGTACATGCTCTTGACCAGAATCGAACCTGGGACTCTTGAGTCCACAGGCTGATGTTCTATCCACTGAGCCAAATCGGTTAGGGCTCTCTGGTTACTTTTAAGAGTAGTTTTGCCTTAATGAGTTTAGATTTGTGTCTCATTTAACTCACTCTGTACAAGGCTTGTTTTATTTCCTGAATCCAAGGATTCATGTTTCAGATCAGATTTGGATAATCTTATCATAATTCTCTTATCTCTTCTAGAAATGCATTTGTTGTACTTTGGCATTCATCATCCATATTGCTTAACCTCTCATTAATATTTCCCATGTCTTTAACTTTTTTTTTTTTGAGTTGTGGAGTTTTGTTATTTTTCCTTTTTTAAATTTATCTTTATTGTTGAAAGTATTACAGTATTACAGATGTTTCCCTTTATCCCCTCTACCCCGTACTCACTCCTCCTAGTTCTTCACCACACTATTGTCTGTGTCCATGGGCTATGTATATATGCATATAAATTCCCTGGTTAATCTCTTCCTTTCTTTTCACCCCATCTTCCCTTTGTTTATTTTATATTCTGGGCATTTTTCTCACATTTATCATCTGTTTACTAATTTTCACTTCTGAGGTATTTATTCAAGTGTTTAAACTGTCCATTGAGTGCTTAATTTGTCATGATAGTTGTCATTTCTAGAAGTTGTATTTTTTCAAGCCTGATTTTTCTTAAAATGTTTTTGATTCCTTCTTTTATATCTTTAATCATTTTAAGCATATTTTATAGTTTATATTTGAAACTTTTGTAATTTAATATTGCCCTGCATTGTATCTGCTATATTATGGTGAATTATATTTTAAATTTCATATACAGAGCTTTTCTTTGACAGAGCTTTATGGGAATACCACAGTGGGCCATGATTTGTAGACATGCTCTTGTGGAACAGGTTTTTGTTTGCTTTTCCTTGTGTCCATGGATATTTCAACCCAGTTCCAATTTGCAGTTAATTTCTTTGCATGAGTGTTCCCAGACATGTATATGGTGTAGAGGGCAACTCCAAACTTAAAATTCTGTGTAATACAGATACACAGTTACACATTCTTGGGAAAATTTTATCCTCGTACTAAACTCAGTTTAAAAGAGAGACTGGTTTTCTTTTTCTAAGGGGTATTGGCAGGCAGTTAGAGTAATCTACTTTTCTTTTATTTCTGGCCCTAGGGCAGTGGTCGGCAAACACATTAGTCAACAGAGCCAAATATCAACAGTACAATGATTGAAATTTCTTTTGAGGGCCAAATTTTTTAAACTTAAATTTAAACTTCTAATGCCACTTCTTCAAAATAGACTCACCCAGGCCATGGTATTTTGTGGAAGAATCACACTCAAGGGACCAAAGAGTCGCACGTGGCTCGGGAGCCGTAATTTGCTGACCATGGTTCTAGGGGATTTCCATTACTTCCTGCAAGTGCAAAAAGGATGTTTGCTCTATTTTATTTAACATTCATTTAGTAATAAGAGGTTTTGAAGAAAATAAACATGCCATGTTGCCGGACCCAGAAGTCTGTGGGAAATCATCTCCATTTATTTTAAAATATACCATATAATGTGGAATAATTTCAATATACCATTTACATGCAATGTATTTTAGAATACGAAATATTTGGGGATTAAAAATCTATTTTCTTAGGTCTTTGTTTTAAATCACCTAGGAACTAT
Source organism: Lasiurus borealis (assembly GCA_004026805.1). Lineage (NCBI taxonomy): Eukaryota > Metazoa > Chordata > Mammalia > Chiroptera > Vespertilionidae > Lasiurus > Lasiurus borealis. The sequence goes on along the minus strand of PVJN01055354.1, from coordinate 10,214 downwards.
TTTTTTTTCTTTCTAAATTTGCACTGGAAATTTCTTGAGACCCTGTTTAATCCTAAATCCTATATTGGAAACTTGAAGAAAGTGAGTACTGAATAATAGGAACAGAGGCTATTTATGTATTTGTCAAAGCTCTGTTAGGAACAAATAACAGAAACTCAACTTCAAATGGTTTAAATAAAAAGGGATAATTGTTGACTCAGATAAACAAAAAATCCTGGGGTTTATTTACATATGGCTAAATTGACATATTCAGAAAATGTTACTAGAATCAGTCTTTTTAAATTTCTTGGGCCTACTTTTCTGTGTTGGCATCATTGTAATTTGGATTCTTCCCTATGGTAGCAAGATATTTTCCAACAGCTTCAGTTAAAAAGAGTTTCTCTTTCCCAGTCTAGAAAATATTCTGGGATTGAGGCTTATTGGCCTGGGTTGAGTCACCTGTCTATCGCTAAAGAGTCCAAGTGGTTGAGGCATGATATGCTCTGATTAACCTAGTTCTTTGAGTTGTTGCATGGAGTCAGCTTGGGTCAAATCACACAGGCTGAGAATAGAGGAGAGTAGTTCTTTAGGAGAAAAGTCAAAGGGCTGTCATCAGAAGAGATGGGGATGGAAGTTGGGTACAAAAAGTATAAAATAAATGTCCTCAATAATCCATCTAATTGCTTGTTGGTTTTTGCTGTTCTTTTCAGGACAGTGTTGAGTTTAGAAACATCTGCAGTCATCTGGCTCTACAGATCGAAGGACGGCAATTTGACAGAGATTTGAATGCTGCTCACCAATGTTTGAAGACAATAGTTAAGAAGTTGATTCAGTCACTTGCTAACCTTCCTTCTGATGCTCATGTGGTAGCCTGTACTTCCTTGAGACAGATCTTACAGAATCTCCCAGACATATGAGTGTTCAGGACACTGGAATCAAAACCACAGCTAAACACTGCTAAGAAAACTAGGGACCTTACCTTCCCAATTGAATCAGTAAACAGTGGGATGTTTTGATTCTCACTAACGAGACACTTGACAAAATATTTAACAGTCTGACCAGTGGCATCTGTACCCTTATAGTATGTTGAAGAAAACATTTTAAAACAGTACTTCACATTTTTAAATATGTTGTCATATTTGATGACTTTTTTGATGGAAACATATTTTACCTTGTGAAAGTAATTGGATTGTATATGTATATAAATATTAATTTATATTAAGTATTCACTTTAATTGAATTATGCATGAACCTATATTTATATTCATGTAGATCTATGAGGTTTAATATGGTTATTCATATGATTAAAATTATTTTGAATAAATGGGGTTTTGGAATTGATATATTAATACTTATTGAGCACTTTGTTTTTTGTTATGAGACTGATCTCTAGGTATTGTAGGATCAATGTGTTGGTAATTATGAGTCCCAATCCTGGCATTAATAACTTACTGTTAGGCAGAGAGCTGCTTGTAAACATTGTGCTTTCATATACTGCTTTGTAAATTTTGAATGATAATGAGCTATGAAGTACCAGGGATATATGATATGTGAATACAAATACTACAGTATTATTAAAGTCATATGGAAACATCTAGCCCTTCTTACTGTTTCTAAATATTCCACTTAAAGTGGGAAATTCTTGTGAAAAATAGGAAGGGTTGAATATACTGGCAGGTTTCCCTGAATATGTATAGTTATGCAAAAAGAGGGTGACTATTTCCACAACAACGATCTGCACAAGCTTAGGAGGAACTACATTTCTTATTGTGTAATGACTGTGTTGAAAACCAAAGTACATTGAAATGCTACTTTTCCCTTAAAAATCTCTCTCTATATATATTATATATATATATAAAGAGGTAATATGCTAATTGGTCCTAACAGCAGTGTCCCAGTCATGACCTGTCAACAGGCAGGAAGTGGTCTGTGGGGATGAGGGCGGGGACTTGTGCCACTAGGTCATGTGGCTGCTGCAGGGGTGGGAGGGGGCTTCGCCCCACTGGCGGAGGTTCTGCATAAGCGGCGGTGGCACCAGGCCTGGAAAGGGGTGTCAGGATGGGGGCAGGGCGTTGGTGGAGAGCTCTCAGCATTCCTACATGGGGCTTTGAAGGCTCAGAGAGGAAGAGAGAGTACATAGGGAGTTAGGGGGTATATGCCAAGAGGAGAGAGCAGTTAAGGCCATCAGGCAGACAGAGAGCAGTTAGGGGCATCAGGCAGGCAGACAGGTGAGAGTTTAGAAGCCAGTGGTTCTGGATTGCAATAGGGATCCCAGATTGGAGAGGGTGCAGGCCAGGCTGAGTGACCCCTCACCCCCCATGCATGAATTTCATACACTGGGACACATAATAGAAATTATATCAGATTTAGAAAAAAAAAAGAGTACAATGTATTTGTGCATCTTGTTTCCTAGAGGAATGAAAAATTGGGTCTATATGGTGAGAGTACATCTACTATTAAAAGAGAAAGTATTAATAGTAATCAAAACCTTTTAAATCCCACATACTCTAATCCTATTGCTTCCAAATATTTTCTTCCAGAATCTGAGGATGAAAAGTAAATATATTGCTTTTCTATAGATGTAGCTGACCATTTTCATAGCAGAAAATTAAATATATGAAACAATTCTAAATGAAAGATGAAAGGTGTGTGTGTGTGTGTGTGTAAAGGAAAGTGAGTCAGAAAGGAAGAATGTTTATTTCTTGGGAACAGTTTTTGCTTTTTAGTTTTCCCACTCCTAGGACACTTGGTGTCCTTAGAGTATTCCTGTGTTTAATTAATCAGTCTTTCTCTAGGGAAATTACCCAGGACTCTTCGCTAAAGACCTGCCATTATTTGTAGGCTGCCTCCCCCATTGTGAACTCACATGAAGTACATTTTGTGATACTGAACAAGCATTTATTATATACTATCTTATAGGATGGCTGTCCAAGATTGTCTTGCTGAGGGCAGGCATCTAGACATTTTGTATATTATATAGCAGCTATAGTTCTAAAAGTTCTTTGACCTTACTATAATTCCATTGCCCTTACCACCTTTTTTACATCTCTCATCCCAATTCATACTTCAGTAGCTTACTTTCTATGGTCAGTCTGTATAACATTTGATTGTATATGCCACCAATTTCCTTCTGTTATTTTCCTTTGGTTGAATGCTATAGCAAACTCCATTCCTGGTCAAGACCAACTCTGCTTAATCCATGTATGCACATGGATTTGTTTGTTTAATTGGTGAAGGAGACTTTATTATTTTTTTTTTATTTTTGAACTTTCTTTTTTTATCTAAGTACAATTGATATACAATATTAGTTTCGGCTGTACAAAATAATGATTTGGCATTTTTATACCTTAAATACGATCACAGTGCAAACTTATCACAATATTATTGACTATATTCCCTTTATATTTTTTCACTCACCCCTCATTCCTTCCTCTCTGCCTCTCTGGTAGCTATCTATTTAGTCTCTTTTTCTTTGTTTTTTTCTTTTCTTTTTTTTTCAGATTCCACATATAACTGAGACTATACAGTATTTGTCTTTCTCTGACTTATTTTACTTAGCATGACATCCTCTAGGTCCATTCATTTTGTTGCAAATGGCAAAATTTCATTATTTTTTTATTGTTGTGTAATATTCCACTGTGTTATACATTTACCACTCTTTTTTTTTTATCCATTTATCTAGTGATAGACACCTATTGTCTCTTCAAATGGTGTTTGAAAAACTGGACAGATACATGAAAAGAAAATGGTACTGGACCACTTTATTACATCATATACAAAAAGAAATTCAAAATGAATTAAAGAATTAAATATAAGGTCTGAAACCACAAACTCATAGCAAATTATTTAATGTCAGTGTGAGTAATATTTTTTTGTTATAGCTGTTGTTGTTTTATTGATTTCAGAGTGAGGAAGTAGCCTCTGATTGGAGCAGGAGCAGGGAAGATCCTCCTTATAACAAAAGGGAACACAGATACAAGGCACATTTGCTAGTGTGAAGATGAACATGCAGTTCTGATGGCTTTTATTTTCCCTGTGCAATTAAAAGCAAGGTTATCAGGTAAAAATAAGGAGTATGGAGAAGAACCAAGTTTGAGAAGGTATGGAACAAGCCCATTAAAAAGTAAATTGTCAGGGACAGCATTGAATTATCTAGAAGACTTTCTGCCAGCACTATTCTATAGAATTAAAAAGCAAGCCACACATAAAACTCCAAGTTTTTAGTAGCCTCCTTAAAAGGTAAGAAGAAATGGTAAAATTACAAATATGACAAAACTGAATATCCTCTTAAGTAGTAATGGACATGATTACACTTCGGAATATTGGAATGATATGATTTAGGATTATAATATATGACATCACAAGTGTCCTTATAAGAAAAATGCAAAGGGAGACAAGATAGGCAGAATAGGAGTCAGCAATGTGACAGAGACACAGGTTGAAATGATGTATCTACAAATCACTTTTTACTGGGTATTTAGTGTTTGTATGTTTTAGTTTATCTGTTTGTTCTCTTGTGTTTGCTCCATATATATTTATATATTTTTTCTTCATCTTCTTTTCCCCCCTCTAATACAATTTTTTCTCTCTTCAATAACATTTGTGCTCTCTTTTCTGTCCCCTAGTTCTCTTTTCTCTGGTGGTCACTTATATTGGGGTTATTGGTGTTGTGAGTACATTTGTATTTTGTTTCCTTTGTGTCATGCATTGTCGAGGTGAATTTTATAGTATTTGGCAAATGTGGTAGAGAGTGAGCCGCAGAATCAGATACCAGGAGAGGAGACTCCATCCACAAATGGGTCAATAACACTCCAGACCCAACTACAGAGGCAAGAAGAAGGTGGCAGTGAGGAAAAGAGCATGAGTGAGAGAATGAAAGAGGAGTATGTGGACATGTGGTGTGTGTGTGTGTGTGTGTGTGTGTGTGTGTGTGTGTGTCACAGTTATATCCCACAGGACATTTGGGGGCAGGCTGACTAGGCTTGCCTAACCAGGCAGCCTCTGCTATCATTGAAAACAGTCCCAGAGAGGCCAGCTCCTCTACAGAGGCTGCATCTTTTTTGAATGGGATAGCTGCTGTGACTGGAAATCCAACCTCACCTCCACCTAGGGTGCCCTCAAATAACACCCGGGACTATACAGTTCCACTCACCAGGCTGCGGTCCCACAGTCACCAAGACTCAAGCCACACTAGGCATGGGCTCCTGTGAATTCTGAAGCATGCTCTCCTATAGTCAGCCCAACACTTTAGCCCAGGGCACCACAACCATGGAAGCAGCAGCCATGTGAGCAGCCCACCCCCATCTGAGCAGCAGCTGTATGAGCTGCCTGCCCCCTACCTGAGGAGCTGCAGCCATATACTCAATCCACCCCCATCTGAAGAGTAGCAGTTCCATGAGCAGCCTGTTCTCATTTGAGGATCAGCAGCCATTTGAGCAGTCTGCCACTGTTTGAGGAGCAGCAGCTGCGTGAGCAGCTCATCCCGATACGAGGAGTAGCAACCCCATGAACAGCCTGTCCATGTACAATGAGCAGCAGCCCTGTGAGCAACCTGACCCAGCCCAAGGAGCAGAAACTGCATTAGCAGTCCACCCCTGTCTAAAAGGAGTTGTAGCCATGTGGAGATTACCCCCATCTGAGGAGCAGCAACTGTGTGAGCAGCCTGGCCTCACCAGCCAGAGGAACCACCACTGGTGTGAGCAATCCTTACCAGAGGAGCCACTGCCAACTGAGGAGCAGCCCCTACATGACTCAAACCTAGATCCTTCACTGAGAGTGAAAATGAAGAGACAAACCCCCAAAGAACACAAAAGAAAAGAAAAGAAAAGAAAAGGAGTAATCATCAGTAAAACAGCTAAGTGAAATGGATGCATGTAATATATCAGAAAAAAATAAGAATAAGGGTCATACAGTTCATAAACTAGAGGGTTGAAAAAAAGAACAACTTATGTAAAAATCAAGAAGAAATACAGAGTGATGTAGATGCAATTAAAACACCTTGAAAAGTCTCACAAGAAGACTAGGAGAAGCATAGGACTAAATTAGCAAATTAGAAAACAGGGAAGCAAAATATACCCAAATTGAACTGCAATTGGAGAAAAAAATTAAAATACAAGAGGGGAGCCTAAGGGAGCTTTGAAACAACATGAAGCAAAACAACATATGAATAAAAGGGGTGTCAGGATGACAGGAAGAGGAACAAGGGTTTGAAAACCTATTTGAAGAAATAATGTCAGAAAACTAATGTGAGGAATAAAAAAGTCACACAAGCACAGAGTCCCAACAAGATGAACTCAAAAAGATCCACACCAAGACACATTATAATTATGATGGCAAATGTTCAGGACAAAGAGAGAATCTTAAAGGCTGCATGAAAGCTATAGAAAGTTGTGTACAAGTGATAGCCCATTAGATTATTAAGTGATTTCTCACCAGAAAACCATCAGGCCAGAAAAAAATGGAAGGAAATTTACAAAGTGATGTAAAGCAAGGGACTGAATCCAAGAATACTCTATCCAGCAAGGCTATCATTCAAAATTGAAGGGGAAATAAGGAGCTTCACAGACAATAAAAGGCTAAGGGAGTTTATCACTACAAAGCCTACAAAGCAAGCAATGCTAAAGGGATTGGCGTAAAAGCAAGAAATAAAAAAGGAAGAAGGAACACAGGCACAAAAATGGCTATAAACATGTACCTATCAATAACAACTTTAAATGTAAACAGACTAAATGCTCCAATCAAAAGACATTGAGTGAGCAATTGAATAAAAAAAATATGACCTATACATATACTGTCTACAAGAGACCCATTTCAGAACAAGGGACTCACATAGACTAAAAGTGAAGGGATAGAAAAATATCTTCCAGGCAAATGGAAAAGAAAAAAAAAAAGCTAAGGTAGCAATACTTATATCTGGCAAATTAGACCTCAAAGTAGAGGCCATAACGAGAGATAAGGAAGGCCACATTATAATACTCAAGGAATTAATACAGCAAGAGGATATAACCCTGTATTAGGTGCTCCCAATGCAGGAGCACTTAAATACATTAAAACAAACAAATAAACAAAAAACAGCTGAAAGATATCAAGGGAGAGCTTGACAGCAATACAGTGGACTTTAATACCCTACTGACATCATGGGATAAATCCTCTAGACAAAAAAATCAGCAAAGAAACAGCAATAGTAAATGACTCACTAGATCAAATGGACTTTATTGACAGTTTCAGACCATTTCACCGAAAATCCATGGAATATCCATTCTTCTCAAGTGCACAAGGGACATTTTAAAAGATAAACCACATGTTGGATCATAGGAAAAGTCTTTCCAACTTTAAGAAGATTGAAATCATATCAAGAATCGTCTCAGAACACAATGGCATAATATCATTAATAAACTACAATAAAAACAATAAAAAAATTAAAACACTTGGAAGCTGAATAGCATGCTATTAAACAATAATTGGATAACCAAAGAGATCGAAGAAGAAATGAAAAATATCCTGGAAATGAATGACAATGAAAACACAACAATCCAAAATCTCTGGGGCACAATGAAAGCAGTCCCGAAAGGGAAGTTTATAGCTCTACAGGCTTATCTCAAAAAAAAACAAGAAAGAAATGTGAATAAATCATCTAACTATACAATTTAAAGAATTAGGAAGAGAGCAAGAAGAAAAAAACAGAATAAGGAGAAGAATGGAGATTATAAAGATGAGAGCAGATATAAATGACAAAGAGAACAAAAAAAAAATTACAAAAAAATCATTGAAACCATGAGCTTAATCTTTGAAAGGATAAACTAAGATAGGTGAACCTCTAGCCAGGCTCACCAAGAAGCAAAGAGAGAGGACCTAAATAGACAAAATCAGAGATGAAAGAGGAAAAATAATAACAAACCCACAGAAATAAAAAGGATTGCTAAAAAATACTATGAACATCTGTATTCCAACAAACTAGACAACCTATAGGAAGTAAATATATTCCCAGAAAAATACAACCTTCCAAAACTCAATCAGGAAGAATCTAAAATTCTCAATAGTCCTGATAACTATGGAGAAAATTGAAGTAGTCATCAAAAAGCTTCCAGCGAACAAAAGCCTGGGGCCAGATGGCTTTACAGAGGCATTTTATCCAACATTCAAAGAAGAAGTAAAACCTATTCTTCTCAGACTATTTCAAAAAATTCAAGAGGAAGGCACACTTCCAAGCTCATTCTATGAAGCCAGCATTACCCTAATACCAAAACCAGATAAAGACAACACAATGAAAGAGAATATCCTTCATGAACACAGATGCCAAAATCTTCAACAAAATTCTAGCAAATCTGATCCAGAATTACATCAGAAAGATCATAGACCATGACCAAATAGGAATTATCCTGGGATGCAAGGTGGTACAATATTTTCAAATCAATAAATGTGATATGTCACATAAACAAATTGAAAGACAAAAATCACATAGTTATATCAATTAATGCAGAAAATCCATTTGACAAAATCCAACACCCTTGCTTGAAAAAAAAACAAACCTCTTACCAAAATGGGAATAGAAGGATCATATCTCAAAATAATAAAAACCTATATGACAACCCTATAGCCATTATCATACAAAATGGGTAAAAAATAAAACCATTTCAACTAAGAACAGGAATGAGACTGGGATGCCCACTATCACCACTCCTGTTTAACATCTTACTGGGAGTGCTAGCCATAACAATTAGATAAGAAGAAGAAATAAAAGATATCCAAATGGAAAAGAAGATGAAAAACTATCATTATTCACAGATGACATGATACTGTATAGAGAAAACCCTAAAGACTCCATCAAAAAAATTATTATCCTTAATAAATGAATTCAGCCATGTAGCAGGATACAAAATTAACACAAAAACCTGTGGCATTTTTATACACCAATTGACAGAAAGAAAGATTTAAAAAAGAATCCCATTTACTGTTGCACCAAAAAAATCATGATACCAAAGAATAAACTTAACTAATTATATAAAAGACCTGTACAGTGGTACCTCGAGATACAAGTGCCCTAACATATGAGATTTTTGAGATACGAGCTGTCGAGCGAGCGATTTTTTGCTTTGAAATACGAGCAACATTTGAGATACGAGTAACCGCGTGGATCGGCTGATGCACAGGACCCACCAGTTTACCGCGATTCCAGTGTCTCCTAGTTTCCCACGCATCAGTCAGTGTGCTTGTTTACCTCGTTGTCGAAGCATCTTTAGTGCATTTACATACTTTATCACATTTCTTTTTATAACCATGAGTCCAAAGAAAGTGAGTGGATAGGTCAGTGCTCAGAGGAGGATGATGTCTATTGAATTAAAGCGTGAAATCGTAGAAAAATATGAGCAAGGTGTGCGAGTGGCTGACTTGGGGAGGCAATACGGGCGTAGTACTTCAAGGATACGCACTGTGCTCAAACAGAAGGAGTCGATAAAGGGTATAACACCAGCTAAGGGCGTTACAATAAGTTCTAAGCTCCGTAGCTCTCTCCATGAAAAGATGGAGAATCTACTGATGGTGTGGGTGACGGAGAAGCAGCTTAAAGGAGATACATTAACACAGGGCATCATATGCAAGAAGGCGCGAGCGATTTACGGTGATTTGCTGGAGCAGACCCCGCGCACTTCCACGGACGAAGCATCGAAAGACTCATTTAAAGCCACTAGAGGCTGGTTTGATAACTTCAGGAAAAGGTTCTGCATTCACTCCATTGTCAGGCATGGTGAGGCAGCAAGTTCGGATGTAAAGGCAGCTGAGGATTACCTCAAAACTTTTTCCAAACTGATAGAAGCCAAAGAATATATCCCCCAGCAAGTCTTCAACTGTGACGAGACAGGGCTTTTCTGGAAGAAGATGCCGAATAGGACTTATATAACGTCAGGGGAGAAGGCGATGCCAGGCCACAAACCCATGAAGGATAGGCTAACTCTCGCACTGTGCGCCAATGCGAGTGGTGACTGCAAGATCAAGCCTCTGCTCGTATACCATTCGGAAACCCCCAGAGTCTTTAAGTCATATAAGATTTTAAAAGATAAATTGCAAGTTATGTGGAGGGCAAACCCAAAGGCATGGGTCACCAGGCAGTTCTTTGTGGAGTGGGTAAACCTGTTTTTCGGCCCTTCTGTTAAGAAATATCTACAGCAACGGTTCTCAACCTGTGAGTCTCGACCCCTTTGGGGGTCGAACGACCCTTTCACAGGGGTCGCCTAAGACCA
>PVJN01055352.1:0-13115 GCA_004026805.1 Lasiurus borealis | reverse complement strand
CCAGTTGGCCCCCACCCGTGCACCAGGTCTCTATCCTATCTAGTAAAAGAGTAATATGCAGATTGACCATCACTCCAACACACAACATGACTGCCCTCATGTAGTCAAAAGATCCTGCCCCCTTGTAGACACAAGATGGCCACCACAAGATGGCCAGCAGGGGAGAGCAGTTGTGAGGGACCAGGCCTGCAAGGGAGGGCAGTTGGGGGTGATCAAGCCTGCAGGGGAGGGCAGTTAGGGGTGACCAGGCAGCAAGGGAGGGAAGTTGGGGGTGACCAGGCCCGCAGGGGAGAGCAGTTAGGGGCAAACAGGCTGGCAGGGGAGCAGTTAGGCATCAATCAGGTTGGCAGGGGAGTGGTTAGGGGGTGATCAGGCTGGCAGGCAGAAGAATTAGGGGCAATCAGGAAGGCAGGCAGTTGAGCAGTTGAGAGACAGCAGTCCTGGATTGTGAGAGGGATGTCTGACTGCCCGTTTAGGTTCGATCCTACCTAAAGGGGCAGTCGGACATCCCTCAAGAGGTCCCAGATTGGAGAGGGAGCAGGCTGGAAAGACACTCCTCTCCCCCCCACCCCAACCCAGCCCTTGTGCACGAATTTTGTGCATCGTACCTCTAGTGTGTATATATATATATACATATATATATATATATATATATGCCTAAGTGACCTTTATGACTTATGACTGAACAACCTGTCAACTAGTTGCTATGACATGCAATGACCACCAGGGGGCAGATACTCAATGCAGGAGCTGCCCCCTGGTGGTCAGTAAGCTCCCACAGCCAAGCTCCTCCATGGCCCCTCCCCCCAGTCATCCAATCTCCCATGGGCCCTATCCCCAATCCCTCAGGGCAATCAGTCCGATTGGCCCAGGTGGGGACTGGGTGAATCACCTGCCAGGCCAAGGGACCCCACCCATGCATGAGTTAGTGCACTAGGCCTCTAATATATCTGATAAAAGACTTATACCCAGAATATTAAGTGAATTCCTACAACTACGGATCCTAAGATGATAGCCTAACAATAAGGACTCCTGGTGGTTAACTGGGCCCAAATTTAAAAGCAGAGTCTAGAAGCCTTTTCTAAACAGAGGTCTTTCATACAAATCACACTTCAGGGAGAAGCATGCACTAAGCTGCCTTTTCTTCCACACTGTGTTCCTGCCATCTGAGCCAGCCCTTATAAAGAAGTTCTGGAAATAATATTTCAACCAACAGTACTGAGGCTTTCTCTGGCCAATCAGAGCTGCAAAGCTATATTCCCCATCAACATTTTCATCAACCAATCAGTGAGGCTACATTCTGACCAATCAGGACAGTCCTTTTTGGACCAATCAAAATGCAAGGATTGAAGTCTTCTTTGCATGAGATGGACCAATGTTCATGTAAGTCAGCTCCACTCTGGCAAAGAGAACATTTTCCCTTTCCACTGAAGACCGCACTTCCCCAGCTGGAGCGGAAACACAGAAGTTGAAACTCCAAAGATGTCTGGAGAGACCAGAGTGGAGAACAGCAGGCAGAGCACAGCTGTCAAGCCAGAGAGGGGCCAATTCGACAAGGTTGCAGGTTGAATCCCAGGTCAGGGCACATATAAGAATCAACCAATGAATGCATAAATAAATGGATGCAGAAACAAATCAATGTTTCTCTCTCTCTCAAAAGCAATAAAAAAATAGTAGTTTAATATAAACCTATCCTATAACACAGCAATTCTATTCCTATGTTTTTATGCAAAAGAAATAACACTGTGTGTCTCCAAAACAGATTTGTATAAGAATATTCACAGAATATTTAACCTTTAGTCCCAAACGGGAGACAATCTAACAGCAGTCAATATAAAAATGGATAAAACTAATATATTCATAGAATGAAATACTGAGCAATTAAAAAAATCTCTGATACACAGAACATTAAGGAATCTAGTGTACATTATACTGAGCCAAAGACACTACCAAGAAAAGCTCCATTTATATGAAGTTCTAGAACAGGCAAAATGAACCTATGATAAAAGAAAAATTAGAAACAATGGCTGTCCTAGGATGGGGTAGGGGGTTAACTAGGAAAGAGCATGTATGGCCTCTGTAATATACTGCCCCATTTCCCCTTTTCAGGAAAGGACTTTGTCCTCCAGCTGCTGGAAGTGCCTTCAGCAGAATGCCCTCAGTTGTCAGCCCCTATGGGGATTGCCTAGGCTGAAGAAAACATACATAGTATATAATACATTGTAAATAACAGTATGCCTAAAAGAATACTTCAGAGCCTATCTCCCTGAATGTCGCAGATAATATAATCTTAAGACACTCCCACCCATCCCTTCCAGCACCAGGCTTGGTCTCCATCCAAAAGTTCAATACTATTTCCACATTTATTTGGTGTCCTCAAGTCTGGATTCAGAGTGACTCATAATCCCCATATACAGGGTGTCCCAAAGAAATGTATACACACTTTAAATGATTATAAAGTCAGTGTTTATTAACATACAGTTCATTTTCAAAATTAGAAAGAATCTACAGAAATGAGTAATTTCTGTTGTCAGTGCCTGTTTTTAAACTGATGACCGTTCTGCTCCAGGCACCACTGATAATGTGACGCGATGGAATCGAAAACATCGCTTCACTCAGTATTTGTGTGTTCTCAATTTGTGGACTGTTGCTGGTTTTGTGCTGTAAACTTTTTTTATTTTTGTTCCCATGAAAAGAAAAAGTCTAAAGGCACTTTAGGATTAATTTTCTCTGTTCACCCATTATTTCAAATCAATTAAACCTGAAAATAAGTGAAAATCAAGTGAGTTATTAGCTGTTAAAAGTGTGTATACATCTTTTTGGGACTCCCTGTATTTGATTCAAAGTACTTGTGTTACTGAAATAGAGATCTGTGACACTAGATACTAGACTTCACCCACAAAAATATCTGAAGTAGGGAAGGTGCAATGCAATATATCAAATGTAAAAAGCTCTTACATTCTAGCCTTACCAAGAAAAATCAAACTCTCCCATAAATAAAATCTACTGACTTCAGATCCTTTTTGTACACTCAAACATATTTTTACCTTATACTTTATCAGTAACAAATGGGACACATTCACTTTTAATGTGCTGAAATGAGAACAAAATTGTACAGTTGTAAAAAATAACTATAGCAATAGTGACTAATTCTATAAAGACTACAAAGGGTAGCCAAAAAACCATAAAAAAGAAAACAAGATAGCCAGAACACTATAAAAAAGAAACTACCCTGAATCCCCAGTCTGGACATTTTTATTCACTTATTTAGTATGTTGTCTTAAAAATAATTCAGATCTGCCCTGGCTGGTATGGCTCAGTTGGTTGGAGTATCCTCCCGTGCACCAAAAGGTAATGGGTTTGATTCCCAGTCAGGGCATACATCCAGATTTCAGATTCAATCCCTGGTCAGGGCACATGCAATGTTTCTTTCACGTTCATGTTTTTCTCTCTCTCCCCATTCCTCTCTCACTAAAAGTAAATAAAATCCTCCTATATCATAAAAGCCTAATACACAATTTTCCCCTGGGGAGGTTGTTCCACTGGGAATTCGACCACTCGCTATGATGTGCGCTGACCACCAGGGGTTGGCACAGAACATGGCAGGCATCAGTGATGTGAGCATGGGCAGGGGCAGCAGTGGAGGCTCTGACGAGTGAGGGACTGCAGTGGGATGGTATAGCAGGTGAGTGGGTGGCGCCAGGTCAAGGCGGGTATAAGTGGGGGCCTGATTGCCCCACTGATCGCCCAGCAGATGGTGACCAGCAGTGGTGGTGGGGGTGGGCCACCACCTGGTTTCCAGGCACTGAGGGAGTCAACTGGGAGGCCCAGACCTGATCGATTGTCCTACAGACAGAGACCAGCAGCAATAGGTGGCAGAGCCGCCACCCGGCTTCCAGGCGCTGAGGGGGCCGGGTTGGAGGCCCGGCCCTGAATGACTGCTATGTAGATGGCAACCAGCAGCAGCAGTGAGGGACGGGGCTGCTGCCCGGCTCCCAGAAACTGAGGGAGCTGGGCAGGGGGCCAGGTACCAATCAATTGTCCAGGAGGTGGAATGGTGGAGCAGGTGAGGGGGTGGTGTCAGGCCAAGACAGGGTGCCAGGTGGGGCTATGGGGCTGCGAGGCTGGGGGTGCAAGCTGGGGCCCAATCTCTGCATGCCATCCCGAGGGACCCCATCCATGCATGAATTCATGTAACAGGCTTCTAGTAAACAATAAAATTTTTTTAATTATAATTAAAAAATTAAAAAATCTATAGTTTACGAGATATTAACCAATAGCAATATATGAGTATTGATTCAAACAAATTGTCAAGATAACTAAAAATTAGACATAAATATGAGCACTGACTGTATGCTTGCTAATATTATGAAATTCCTATGATTTTTTTGGTGGGTTAATCATATAACTATTTACATATGAAATTATATAATGTCTAGGATTTCCTTCAAAATAATCAATGGGGTTTATATATGCAGTTATATACAAATAAGATTAGCTAAATAATAAGGTTGTTGAAGCTGAATAATAAGAACTTAAGGATTCACTGTATTTTCTCTCCTTTACTATACATTTTTTTTTTAATTAAAAGCTAAGAAAGGAAAAGAAAGTTGAGAAAGGGGGAGTGCTTAGCAGATCTTTTTCAAAAGAAAAGCACATCAAGCTTCTGAACTGCAAAAGAAACCATCATCAAAATAACAAGAGAGCCCACTACATGGGAGATCATATTTGACAATGACACATCTGATAAGGGGTTAATCTCCAAAACATATAGGGGACTCATACAACTTTACAAAAGAGAAGACAAACAATCCGATTAAAAAATGGGCAAAAGACCTAAATACACTTCTCCAAAATGGACATACAGAAAGCCAAGAGGCATATGAAAAAATGCTCCAAGTTACTAATCATCCAAGTGATGCAAAACAAAATGACAATATCACCTCACACCTCTCAGAATGGCTAGCATCAACAAATCAACAAACAAGTGTTGACAAGAATGGAGAAAAGGGAAACCCTCGTATGCTACTGGTGGGAATGCAAACTGGTGCAGCCACTGTGGAAAACAGTATGGAGTTTCCTCAAAAGTTAAAAATGGAACTGCCATTTGACCCCATCATCCCACTTCTAGGACTATACCCTAAGAAACCTGAAACATTCATCAGAAAGAATACACACCCCTCTATGTTCACAGCAGCGCAATTTACAATAGCTAAATAGCCTATGTGCCCATCAGTAGATGAGTAGATAAAAAAACTATAGTACATTTACACAATGGAATACTATACAGCAATAAAAAAGAAAGAACTCTTTACCATTTGCAACAACGGGGATGGACCTGGACAGTATTACACTGAATGAAATAAGGTAGTCAGAGAAAGGTTAGTGTCACATGCTCTCACTCATACGGAGAATCTAATGAACCAAATAAACTGATGATCAAAAACAGACCCAGCCAGAGTCACAGAAGCATAAACAGGCTGTTGAACCTCAGAGAGGACAGTGGGTAGGAAGAGATCAACCAATGAACTTGTATGCATATATGTATGACCCATGGACACAGACAATTAACCTCTTCCAGCCTGCTCCTGTCCTCCACCATCCCACCCCAGGCTCCTGGGGTGGGATGGGGGAGGACAGGAGCAGGCTGGAAGTTAATGGGCGTTGGGGGAAGGAGAACCAATGTAATGCTTTCAACAATAAAGCTTTTTTTTAAAAGAAGAAAAACACATCAACCATGTAGGTCCTATAGCTAAGAGACTAGTTTGAGACCTAAAAACTTCTCATGTTAATTAAAAATATAAAGAACTTAAACTCTCTGAGACTATATAAAAAACTAAATTATGGATTCACCAACTATAACCAATGTCTACTGAGTTATTGATAATTATATTTTCTGAACAGCCACTGATTGTTGGTTGTTCCAAATGCTGAATCTTGCCATTAAAATTTGCTCTAAAAACTGTGAAAATCTGTACTTTGAGGAAGCAGAATATTAAACAAATTTTGCTATTCTCTTTGGTCTCAATCTACTTGCCGTTTTATTTCAATGTAAATAGATTTTCAGGTTGATAATAAAAATTCAGAGTCAATAAGATTCAAATGTACAAATACTATAAAGGCATTTTTCTCATATAATCTTTTGAAAGTTAAAAAGAACCTTTTAAATTTATCAAAATTTATCTAGTAAGAAACACCATGGTAAATACAGCAAGAAAAAAGACAACACTGTTTATAAAGAAAGAATTCTAATTTTGACACTATGCTGCTATGCCTGAAATGTTTTCTTTTTCAGGTATATGACATCTGCTCCAAAGTTTTTTGTGAAAATTAAACAAGATGGTTTCTATAATGGCTATATGGCAATAACGAGCAAGTAATAGATTCTTAGTAAATGTTAAGTGAAATAAATCTAGTCTAAACCTTTAATTTACAGTAAGGAAACTGAGGATCAAAAAGGTTAAATGACTTGTTCAAGATCATACATTGATTTTTATTTAGCCCCATTGTCTAATACCACTTCTACTATTCTATCTGATTTAATTAAGGGAAAAAAATTGTGCTCTGATCTCATTATTTTGGAACTGCCTTCTCCAAGAAAACATTAGGGATTGCCAGTAACTGAGCAAGATAAAGGTTTTGACTAATTTCCAAGTCTTACACTCTTTGCTGGGCTTCAATACCCTCTAGTGCTAATCCGAAGAGGCAGCCTCAGGTTCCTAATACAGGCATATTTATGCACAGAACAGGTAACAATGCCCCAAAAAAATAAAGAAATGAAAAATGAGGTAGGTGCATAGAGACCCATCTATAACAATGACTCTTTTCTTTGGAAGATGAGATTTTGAGGTTTTACTTTCTTTTCATACTTAAAAAAAAAACAAACCATTTTACACCTTTTACTGTGTGTTTGAATTTTTATAATAAATATATGAAACTTTTAAAAACAAACTAAAACACAGAGCAGGAGAGGATCATGTGGATTACCCAGTAAGGAAAATTACTCTTCTTCCGCTACTGCATAGTTTCAGAAAAAAAAATACACAGACATGCAGCTTAGTATCTTCTTAAATACGTTATGAGAAAGCTGAGTCAGAGATAAGGCAGATCTTTATTTTTTAAATATATTTTTACTGATTTCAGAGAGGAAGGGAGAGATAGAAACATCAATGATGAGAGAGGATTATTGGTTGGCTGCATCCTGAATGCTCTCCACTGGCATGTGCCCTTGACCGGAATCCTGGGACTCTCTGGTCTGCAGGCTGATGCTCTATCCACTGAGCCAAACCTAGGGCATAAGGCAGATCTTTAAATTAGAAAACAAAACACGGGAATGAAGGTAATTGACCTATTTTCTTTGAATGTACCTTATGTGCCACCAATATACTTGCAGCAATATGCTGTCTTTTTAAACTGAAAAGCATTAAACTATGGTGTTTATTATCAAACACTTAACTGAGATTCTCCTAAAGCAGTGGTTTTCAACCTTCCTAATGCCACGTCCCTTTAATGCAGTTCCTCATGTTGTGGTGACCCCCAACCATAAAGGGACGTGGCATTAGGAAGGTTGAGAACCACTGTCCTAAAGGAAGGAAACCAAAATTAAAATGAAATTTCCTCTAAGATGGCAGACTCAGGCAATGATGCTTGATATGCAAATTATAAACTATGTTAATGTCTCATGTGAACTGTAACAAGAATAATTCGAAGTTGTCCTGGCTGGTGTACTCAATGGTTAGAGCGTCAGCTCATGCACCAAAAAGCTGCAGGTTCAATCCTCAGCCCCAGTCCGAGTGCATGCAGAGACAACCAATTAATTTGTCTCTCTCAACATGTCTGTTTCTTTTTTTTTCTTTCCTCTCCTTTCCCCTCCCTCTCTTCTCTCCACTCTTCTTCCCTCCCTCCCCCGCTCCCTCCCTCCCACATTCTCTAAAAATCAATGGGGTAAAATGTCCTCCAGTGAGAATTACTACTAATAAAAGAGAATAATTTGAAATTGAAATGACCCTTGTATATACTGCCTTTACTCTTGAGACATGACTTACTACGTTTTTCTAGATTTTATTTGGACAGTATAGGGAAGGTTCAATATCCGGATAACATTCCAAAAACACAAAGCCGCTAAGTTTGATGTCCAATATCCTCCATTTAATCCCAAGAATCATAGCACTTTTGTTATAATATAAGGCAAAACATAAATTAATATTGAAATTCTCTCCCCCAAAGCACTAAAAGAAACAAAAGCATGGAGCCTGATCTAAAAGCATTCCAATCTATAGAGCAGAAGGCTATCTAAGGAGATCAAAGATTACTCAAGGTTAAAAGATGCTTTAGAGAGGAAGATACCAAAACTGATATATTTTAAAGACAGAAAAGTTGCTGGACCAGCGTGGCTCAGTGGTTGAGCGTTGACCTATGAATCAGGAGTTCACAGTTCAATTCCCAGTCAGGGTAAATGCCCAGGTTGCAGGCCCGATCCCCATTGTGGGGCATCCCTGCAGGAGGCAACCAATCAATGATTCTTTCTCATCACTGATGTTTCTCTCTCTCTCCCTCTCTTTTCCACTCTGAAATCAATAAAATATTTTTAAAAAGATGGAAGAGTTACCAAGGGAAATAGGTAAAATAATTTATTAATGACATAGCATGAAAGGTGTAGATTTCCTATATTTCTTCCTGTGTCTAAAGTATAATTCCACATAGGAAGGTCTGGTAATAATCTCTTCTTGGGATACTTCAAAGACACTATGGGATAAAGGATCATTTAATCTTAGGCCAAAAGTTTCAAAACAAAAACAGAGACTTTTCCTGGGGAAGAAAGCTTTACAAAAACCTAAATAATGAGATTCCGTCTCCAAGAACTGTCAGTTTAGGGGAATAGTGTCTATAGTCGTACCCTCCAACAAAAATATAATTTAAGACACATAAGTAACCTTACATTATCTAGTAGTCACATTAAGAAATAAAAATAATTAAATTAATTGCAATATAATGTTATTAATACATCAAAAATATTACCACTTCACTATGTAATAATATAATAACAATGAAATATTTTAGGTCCTTTTTTCATACTAAGTTTTTAAAATCAGTATGTATTTTATACTTAATCACACATCTTAATATGTTTAGCCACAGCCACAAGGAGCTAGTGTCTGGGGTACTGACAATGCAGGTCTATGGCACAGTACATCTCATGGGCTATACTTAAAAGAATGTAAGAAAGTTTGATAACTGACTTAGAGGCAAGCATAGAGAGACAAAATAAGTTATCAGTTATTGATTATCAGTAATTAATTATAGGACTTATTTTTTAATTATAGGATTTACTCCTTAAAAAGTCAATCTCTTGGGTAGACTGCCTTCAATCATGATACATGCAGAGTAAGTCCTTCTAGATTTTACTAGAACAGTAAAATGATCAGTATCTTGGTATCTCCCTTCCCTCCATGCACAAGAAGTCAGAGCAAATATTCTAGTGTCCTTCATTTAAAGCCAAGACTCACAGGCAAAGATGATAAAGTATTTATATGTTATAGTCAGTAAGGGATTATATCATAACATAGGCAAAAGACAGTTGTCAAGTATAAAGGTGTATGAAAATGCTAGAGGCCACCCATCTGGAACAAAGAACTGCAAAGTTAGCATGCATACATTAGTGACTACAGCTCATTTAGTGAGGCCTGTTCTTCCCAATATAAATATATATCCCATGGGGAAAGTAGCTGATATTCACGTAAATTTAGAAATTGTGGAGTTAAATAAAATTAAACATATTCTAGGTTTCCCAATCCCTACAGAACTATTTCTAGATCTTAATTTCGCTAACATGGACTCTATCCATTTTAGGTAGGGTTAGAAAAAGGTTTATAGTATGTAGCATTTTCCAACTAATTTAATACAGAAACTGTTTTCAAAAATCATCCTGAACTAGTATCCCAAGTTGGAAAATAATGATCTAAAAGCATAGGTAAGACTACTCCCATAACCCCAGGGAAAATCAATGCTTTACTGGTAAAGACTTTAAGAAAAGAGTATATTGCTGGGCTAGCTTTGAGGGTCTAGTTCCTAATATTCTAACACAAATTCTAAGGACTAAATGATCAGGAATACCTTTTTAATTTGGTCAACTATAAAAGATCTATCTATCAAGCTATAATATTCACCCTATTTCTGCACTCAAATAATTATGGCTACAAAGTAAAAAATTAATTTAATTAAAACCCTATCAAACACATCTTATTTTGGCCCTATGCTCTTATAAACTAAAAAAGAAATTTTATAAAATCAAATGGAGTGGTTAAATTGATTCCAAAACTGCTGCAGTTGAAACTAGGCATGTTTACAAACTTAGTGAACTTCACAGCACCAAGTTAAATAAGTAACCAAGCAATGAGAATTATTAATGTACATAAAACATCTAAAACAGTCATGGTCCAGAAACAAAAAGGATCAAAAAACTTATAAGGTAAGTTAGTGTTTAACTTATCAATTAAAACAGTATGAGTAAAAAGAGTTATATTCCCAAAAGAGGGAGATTTTTCTATGGTTTGTGGAGGGAAAAACAAAGAAAACAAACCAAAAGGTATTCTGTGATCTTTCCAAATCCCTAATCTGGATTAAATGCTCCCCCTGCATGAACTAAGTAGAGAAAACATAAAATGAAGTTGATACTTAATGAAGTATTCAGGACAGATAGTTATAACTACCAGTAGTAGGAGGCATTTAATTTTTGTCAATCTGGCAGGCATGAAAAGATTCTCAGTTTGTCTTCCCCTGAGCACTAACAATCAAAATTCTAGTGCTGCTTTATTATTTTCTACTAGAGGCCCAGTGCACAAATTTGTGCACAGGTGGGGCCTGGTCAGCCCAGCCCCAATTGGGACAGATTGGGGCTGGGCCTGTTGGGAGGAGGAGACAGTGGGAGGTTGGTGGGCTGGACCACCCCCTGATCAGGGCTGGAGGGAGGGGCTGAGGGTGATTGGTCAGTGAGCCCCGCCCCCAATTGGGGTGGGGGGGCCTACTGGGGATAGGGCCAGCTGTGGGGAAGGGCTGTGGATGGTGGTTTGGCCAGCCCCACCCCCAAATGGGATGTGGGTACCACTGATTGGGGCTCAGTGGCCAGGGGAGGGGCTGTAGGCAGTTGGTGGTTGGCCCTGCCCCCTATTGGGGTAGTGGAGCTGATGAGGGGTGGGGTCGGCCAGAGGGAGGGGCTGCAGGAGCTCGGCCAGCAAGCCCTGTGCCCCAAAACAGGGCTGGTTCACTGGTACAGTGGGAGTCATAGTGACTGGTCATTCTGGTCGTTATGGCATTCTGGTCGCTGGCATTTTATATAGTATATTGCCACGTTTCCTTTTTATGAAATTTTTGCCTGTTTCTCTTCTTCCTTAGTAATCTTAAGAATTTAAAGTTACTTAAATTCTTAAATTCTTTAGACATCTTTATATATTCTAAATATTAACCTTTCAGTTATGCTGCAACTATCTCCTCTCAGTTTGTGGCTTATTCTTTCACTTTCAAAATGTTGAAAACATTAACAGTTTAGAATTAAATATAAATGCCCAGAAATGCTAAAGAACTATGCCACATGTTTAAGAACTAACTCCAATTCCACACAATCTTTTCCAGAAAACAAAAGAGGGGAAAACCTCACACTTCAAGTTATGAAGCTGACATTTTCATAGCATTGCCAGAGTGATAGACACAGGTCAGTGGATCAGAAAAGAGTACCAGATCCATTGACTCTTGACAAAGGTGTGAGAGCAATTTCACAGAGGAAAGATAGATTTTCAACAAATGGATATCTATAGATTAAAAAATGAGATACCACCTTGAGTTAGTAGAAAGGCTACCATAAAAAAAAAACGAAACAAGTATTGGTAAGTATATGAAGAAATTGGAGTCCTGTGCCACTAACACTGTAGTCATAACTGTAATTAGTCTTTGCATTTGGTATTGTAAGTTTTTAAACTTTGCTCTTCTTTGTTTAAGAGCATTTGGCTATTCTAGGCCATTTTCTCTTCCACAAAAAGCTTAAAATTCCATTGTGTGGGGTACTAAAAAACACTATTTCAATTAAAACTACACTGACTCTGTCAACCTCCTTAAGAAATTTAAAAGGATTTATGGTAGTCTTTATTTCAATGCACCTGTTATGTTTCTTCATTTATTTAGACTTGAATTATTTTAAGTATTTCAATAAGGTCCTAAAATCTTCTAAAAATAAAGGCTCGCACATCGCTAAGATTTATTTACAAGTCCTGGCCGGGATCAGTTGGTTAGAGCACCACCCTAATACACCAAAGTTGTGGGCTCCACCTCCAGGCAGGGCACATTCAAGAAGCAACCAATAAACGCATAAGTAAGTGAAACAACAAATTAATGTTTCTCTTTCTCTCAAATCAATAAATTACATTTTATATTTTATATATCATTATATATACAAATGCAAATGACTGTTACCAGATTATCTTAATGTCAATAATTTTTCTGCAGAATAGGTTTACTATACCTATTAGCCTACAATAATTATTCCTTTTACTTATTTTATCCCTTACTTCTGAATGTGTTAAGAACTTTGTAAAATGTGGATATAGTAATAAAAAGCAACCCCCATTTTGGTTCTAACTTTAAAAGGATGTCTTATGTCTTTTTCACTATAGGTATTTATCCTTTATCAAGTTAAGGAAGTTCTATTCCTAGCTTTCTAAGAGTTTTATCATAAACAGATATTGAATGTTATTAAAGTTCTTTTCCTGCATCAATTCAGATAATCAATAATTTTTCATCTTTCACCTGTTAAAGTGGTAAATTATAGGAAGAAATTTTCTAATGGACTAACCTTGAACTCAATAATAAACTCAAGCTAGCTAAGATTTATTACCTTGTTTATACATTTTTGTCTCCAATTTTCTACTTTTTTTTTTTTTACTTTTCTGTTCCTTTGTTTGAGTTGGATAGTAGAATTAAAGGTCATTTTTTTATTCTATCTGGTTTGGGTGCCAAGATTATAATAGCTTCATAAAATGTGGAGAATATATTAGTTATTGCTCTATAATAAATTACCTAAAAACTTAGTGGTTTAAACAAACAAATGTTTGTTATCTAACCGTTTC
>PVJN01055351.1:0-13115 GCA_004026805.1 Lasiurus borealis | reverse complement strand
TTGAACTTAAAATGTTCAAATAGATTTCTTTTGCCTCAGCGCTGTAGTTGTTAGTTTGTGTTACTTCTTTCCTCTCCTCCTTCATCCTGTATAGTCATCTCACTTCCAAAAAGTGTTGAGATGCTGATCTATCAGGCAATCTAATGTTGGAGAGATCCTGACTGCTGGCAGCCTGGTTAAACTTCTGGGCTCCTGAGTAAGAAGCAGGTCTTTGCTTTGCCCTGGAGCTGCCTGTGAGAGAGCTGCGTGATGCCCAGGCCCCCCAGTCAGAAGGAGTCCTAAATGTACTTGATGACTACCTGTCCTAATCCTCTCACTCAGTGTATTATTCAATTTTATGATCCTGATCATTCTCTGGCCAGGCCCCTGCTTTTGTTACCCAACTGATACAAAAACAGCTTGGGCAATGGTCCAAAGCAGCATTTATCATTCGCTGTATCAAATCCAGGGGAATTCACTGTCCCCTGAGAATCCAGGCTGTGGTTTCCACATGCAGAAAGGTGCTTCTCCTGGGCCAGAGTGCAGCAACATCGCATGGAAGTGCTTTTATGCAGGGATCAAAACCTGTGCTTAGAACCCCCTTTACTACTTTCATCTGTGTCTTCCTTGGGTACAGGTAAAATTAACTGGTCCTGAAGCTTGGTAGGCATTGCAGTTCCTGTGTGTTGTCTCTGAGATGTTCTGAATCAACTGAAAGGGTCTCGGTTATACCAATATGCATATATACTTTAGTGTTCTGGAGGATAGAGGTGCTGAGTCCTCTATCCACACATTGACTAGACCATACTGAGAATATTGTGTGTTGGCCTCAGCAGCACACTTTATACAAAAAAGACTTGCATTCTTAAAAAAGGGGGGATTGATTAGATAGCCATATGCATATTGAATGGACGTGCTTATCTGGAGGATATCTAGTTATGTGCGCTTGTATGACTACCAGTTGTTCAATTCAGATGCCCTGCGTCCTCCTTCTCATCAATGTGGTTAAGCCAACTCCTCCCTTGGGGCCCTAGACCTCCCAATGATGCAGCAATTAAAAGGTTAATGCCTGGACCATCAGGATAACCAGGTTCTAGCCCCATGACTAGTCCCTGTTATAATGTGTGAGTGCTTTTGAATATGATTTGTTACTGTTCTTAATATTGCCATTCTTCTAATAAATTAGGTAAATTGTAAACACAAAAATAGTGATCAAGACAAATGAGATAAATGGAACAAACAGAAGTTCTCATATTTTATTTTGTTACTACAAAGGGTCAGGTCACCCATTTGGGACACTGGTGATTTAAAACACTCTGTTGCTTTTTAAAACCAACTTCTTTCCTCCTTATTCTTCTCATCACCTTTGTTCAATCATCATTCTTCACTTGTAACAGTTGTTCCAGTGGTTCTCCTGACTCCATTTTTCTAGTCTTAGACTTTATCTCCACACAAAAGTGTAAGATGTGTTTCTGTGAACATGCTCTGACCTGAGACTTCTCTGCTTGGTACTCTCTGATGTCCCTCAGAACTGACAAAAGGGTCTCCTAGAAGAGCACCTACAAAAATAATACTCTTCTGGAAGAAGTCAAAGGATGTGCAATGAGTAGTTTAAAGCCCTGCTCTTTTCAAGCTGGAGATTACAGTTATCTGGCCCAACCTGCCCATTCCACAGGTGAGGAAACTGAGAGCCAATGAAGTACTTGACTGAGGTCATGGAGAAAGTTACAGCAGAGCCAATACTGAGACCTGGATTCCCTATGTACCTACTCATTGCACTCCTTTGACTTATTCCAGAAGAGTATTATTTTTGTAGGTGCTCTGCTAGGAGACCGCTCTGTCAGTTCTGAGGGACATCAGAGGGTACCAAGCAGAGAAGTCTCAGGTCAGAGCATGTTCACAGAAACACATCTTACACTTTAAATTTTAATTTCTATTTCTATTGCAGAACTATCACAAACCTTGAATGTGCTCTGTGAATTGTGAATCTTACAAGACAATGTGGTGTACACCATTTCCCAAATATTTTGGTCATGAGACATCTTTTCCAGCACATTTATACCAATGACACTCAAACAGTGGTTCATTGAACATCAGTTTGAGAAACATTGGCCTTCAAAATAAAGTCCCAACAGCTCAGTAAGTCTGTCAACATCTTGTGTCATCTGCTCCCCTATCATTCCAGCCTCTTTCTCTGGCATTATTTCTTCTTATGAACCTTCACTCCCACTCCTTGTTTTAGGCAAGTGGTCCTCAAAGTCTGGTCCAGGGAACCCTATAAGTCACCAAGACTCCTTTAAGAAGCCCATGAGGTCAAACTTATTATTTTATTAATAATACTAGGATATTACTTGCTCTTTCACTGTCATTATCTCATGGCTATCCAGGGGAGCTTTCCAGAGGCTATGGAGTAAGTATAAAATTTGCAATAGATTCAGTGCAGTACCAGATGTGATAATCCAGCTGACTTTTATTAAGCCATATTAAATATATTTGGAAAGTTGTAAAACAATTAATTTTTCTTTTGTTTTTAAAAATACAGTTACTTTGGATAAATTATGTTGTGTTACCATGGACCAGGAATATTATTTCAAAGTACTAATAATTATTTTTAAAATTTCTCAATTTTGATTTCTTATAGAGAAGATATTACTAGATAAAACCCACATAAACAAAACTTCTTTGGGTTTCTTAAAATTTTAAGTGTACAATTGAGTCTTTTTTAAAAAAAAAACCCTGCAATGAGAAGGATTAATTAATAAATACAACTGTATATATTTAAAGTGTAAAATGTGATGATTTAATATAAATATACATTATAGAGAGATTATTAAGATAAAGATAATTAACACATCCATCACCTCCCATAACGAGCTCTACTGAAGGCCAATCCAAGTAGGGAGGTAACTAGGAATAAAATGGGGTCTACAGAATGGAACACAAGGGTTTGGATTAGAGTATAAGATGCCACAAAGAGAATTTAAGTGGCTCTAGGATAAGACCACAGGAATGTTTTTAGTGTGTATGAGGCCTTGTACCACAGAGAAGATACTGCGTACAAGAGTACAAGTTAGGTGAGACATAAAACAAGTTTATTAACATCCTTAAGATTTTCTTTTTATTTTTATTTATTTATTTCATTTTATATGCCACTAGAAAAATGATCCTACCCTATAAAGTGAATGGGTTTGAAAGATCTGTGAATGGCTGTTGTGACTTAGATGAGATGCATTCTAAGTGATATTCAGAGTCTCTTGGTCTCTTGCTCTTCAAATTATACACATGCTTGGCTCTGTGACTTAAGTTGGTGCTAGCCCTGTGTGTATGTGATGAAAATAACTTGATTTTGCTCCTGTTTTCCCAATTCAGTGTTTGCAATTCGGTTATTATTCCCCCATCAACATATATGTTCCAGTCTATCACTGTGTTGTTAACAGTATTTGTCAATAATCATTGCCTTTTCCTGTGTTTGAGTGCCCAGAGGCCATTGTGTTTAGGTTTATCTTGAAAATCCAAATAATATAAGTGAAAAATATAAATAATATATTAGCTTCTAATTCCTTAGGGGGGTCTGGCAGGCTAGAATAGAAATGTCATTTCTTTTAGTGCATGTCCAGTTCAATTTTAAGGTCTATGGGAGCAGTGATAAGACTGGAATCAGAAAACATGAACAGGGAAGATATACCCTGCCTTTATCCATAGTCTTGTTAAGTATCACGTGGGAAGAAGGGTAAGTGTGAGGATAAACATGATCAGAAATGGACAGAATTTGGAAAACATCAGAATTTGGATTTTTTTCCCTTTAAGGTTTCAGGATAGCAGTAAGGGGAGGAGATAACCCTGTACAATTGCCACTTACACTTTAAAACAAAAAAGTCTCCATTAAAAAGGGAACAACTACCTGCTGTGAATTTAACAAATCTTAGCCTGAGGCCTATTTCTCTCTATTAATTTGCTTTTATTTATTTATTTTTTTTCTCATATTCTTTCATGCAAATGCAAGGCAATCAACGAAGGTACTTACAATTCTTTCGTTCCCATTTAAAGTAAAAGCTAACACACATGAGTTCGTATTCCCTAGATTTGCACAGAAAGCTTCTTGATTTCCTCACCCCAACTTCTCAGGATCATCTAGTAACTATTCATTTGTTCAATTCTTTTATGACTCTATCCACCACCCCAAAAATAATTATTTACAATCTATTATATGTAACTGCTGTGCTCCTAGCCTCTCTCCCTCTTAAACTCTTTTTCCTATAATTAACAGGGTTATTTTTCTTAAAATACATATTTTATATTCCCCAGCTGAAAACCTTCCTCCTAGTACCTCCATGGAAAGATAAAGTGTAAAACTCTTCAGTTAGTATTAGAGACTATCAAATTCAAATGTCTGGATTCTGGCCAAGATAAAGTAAATGGGATCAGACATAATCACCTATCTTAAATAACTAAAAACATACACAACTAGACAAAATATATAAAACGATAGTTTTCAGACATTGGCCATAGAGCAATTCCAAAGAATGATCCCTGATGGGAAATGAATGAGGTATGCCCTGCAACTGCCCTGGCTGACTGTCTGGAGGAGTTTCCAGGAAACAGCAGGAGAAGGGGAGCTAAGGCAGAACATCAAGGACATCCTGAGTTGATAAGATAGTTCGCTAAATATCATAGAAAAGAGCTGCTCAGAGAGCTCCAGAGATTTACAGAGGGCCCTGCAGTCTTTACCTGAGTACTGGTCAGAACATGCATGTGAGGAAACTACCAAGGACAAGGAAGCAGCACCCAAAAAGATTGCAGAAACAGTCACTGGAGCTCACACAGGGCTGGAAAAAGTTCTTGTTCCTGCTAGCTAGAGTAAAAATCTCTCATAATCTATAATGATAGAAGTGTAATATGCAAATCAACGGAATGGCCGAATAGTGAAACAACCATCCAGACAACCACACTATGACACCCACTGGTGCCAGGCCAGTCAAGGCGTGTGCAATGAAATTGGCCAGGGGGCCCCACCATCACCTCACAATTGCCCCAAAGAAGGATGCCCCCACCACCCTCCGCAGGCGGATCAATCAGGGGGCTCCATGAAATTGGGGAACCGGTGGGGGGCAGAAGTGGACAGCACCAGGCCAAGGTGGGTGTGGGCAGGGGATGGGGCCAAGATGTAGCTGGGGCCCCAAGACAGCTGGGCTGGGAGATAGCCAGGACTATGAAGGCCTACCCTTGCACAATTTTTGTGCATCAGGCCTCTAGTTGGTAGATAAACAAGTAAAGTATTTGGACAAATTTTGCCTTGGTGGTAAGGTAAATTTAGCACTAGATGTATGCCTCCTATGGTCCTGCTTCTTAGATAAACCTGAAAAAAATTAGATTGTTTCCAAGTAATTTAACTGCATCCCAGAATATTTTAAAAGTATTTATAGGAATGCAAACCATCTAGCACCCAACCAGATAATAACAACAGATTGGACAGAAGTAGATAGAAAACAAATAGCAAGTTACTAGATTTAAACCTAAGCATATCAATAATCACATTAAATGACTAAATGCCACTTAAATGGCAGTTTATTAAACTAGATAAAAAAGAAGACCCAGGTATATATTATTTAGAAATACAAATAGGTCACAACTTAAAGAACAGAAAGGAAAATACTTTGCTAATAATCAAAAGGATGCTGTACTGAAAACATATTATATATTAATATCAGAAAAAGGAGATTATCAGAGAGATAATGCGATTTTATAATGATAAAAGTAATTTTATCAAAGGAACATAAGACTTCTGAATATTTATACATTTAAGAACTAGAGCTTCACAATATTTGAAGAAAAATACTAATAGACTTCAAGATGAAATAAACAGATCTATAATTAAAGTTACTATTTCATCACTGCTCTCCCTAATTCATAGAAAAGGTAGAAAGATCAGTAAAGAACTAGTAAATCTGACAACTATTAGCCAATTTGACTTGACAGTTGTAAGCGCAATACCTAACAAAATTAAGATATGTATTTTTTCAGATATACCTGGAATGTTTTTTAGTATTGGCTATATTCTAAACCATAAGTCTTAATAAATTTAAGAGGATTCAAGTAATAGCACATATATTCTATGACCACAATAGAATTAAAATTGAAATCAATAAGAATGAGTTCTGGAAAATTCCTAAATTTTGGGTGGAACTGGAGAGCATTATGCTAAGTGAAATAAGCCAGTCAGAGAAAGATAAATATTACATGATCTCACTCATTTTTGGAATGTAATGAACAACATAAACTGATGAAAAAAAATAGAACCAGAGTCATAGAAGCATGGAACAGACTGCCCAATCTATGAGGGAAGGCAGGAGTGAGAAGGTAAGAAATCATGTGTATGCATGCATTTGAGCATAACCAATTGACACAGATGTGGGAAGGGGAGGTGTGAGGGCATGTGTTGGGGTGGGGGCAACCAGGGAGAGGTCAATGGGGGAACAAAAGGAACTCATGTAATACTTTAAATAGTAAAGAATTAAAAAAATAAAACCCACACTAAATGATGTAAATATCACATGGGTCACAAAGAATAAACAAACAGGACATTGAAAAGATTTTGAACTAAATAAAAACTGAACACAATATTAAAAATTCAAGTAGTACTTACAGGAAAATTTGTAACAGTGAACACCAATATTACTAGGTAGAGAAGAAAGTCTCAAAACAATTATTTTTCTTTGCATCATCTATAATAATAAAAGGGTAATATGCTAAACCGGACGGACATCCTTCCAGACGTCCTTTCTTCTAAACAAATCCGCAATATGTGGGAGCCGAGACAGAGGTGGCAGAGGCCCTGGGGCAGGGCAGCAGCAGGAAGGGGACAGGGCTAAAGCCCTTGCAGGAATTTCATACATCGGGCCTCTAGTAGGATATAAAAACATTTAAAATCTGACTCTATATACTTTTATAGTGATCTATCTTTCCACTACCCAAGAATACTAATATTAATACCAATAGCCATTGTAAAAGCAATAGTACTAATGCTGCTGCTAATTGATTAAGCACTTATTATGTGTCAGATATTTTTTCATATAATTCCTAATTTAACCATCAAATACAGGTGTTACATGTATCATCTCATTTATTTCTTACTATAGTTCTATAAGGTAGAATTATTACCTCCAGTTTAATAAGGAGGATACTAAATTTTAGGGAGATTATAAAAATTGTACAAAGTTATGTAATCACACTGCCATTCAAAATTATTGAATATCCATAATTATTTCAGAGAGAAAGGGAGAGGGATAGGGAGATAAAAACATCAATGATAAGAGAGAATAATTGATTGACTACCCCTTGCAAGCCCCCCTACTACAGACTAAGCCTGCAACCCCAGCATGTGCCCTGACTAGGAGTCAAACCATGACCTCCTGGTTCATAGGTTGATGATCAACCACTGAGCCAAGGCAGCTGAGCTGAATATCCATTATGTACAAAGCTCTTTTCCAAGTACACAGGTAGTAAGTTTCAAATTTAGGATTCAACATGCAGATATGCATGGCTTCAAAGAATATTTCCTTAGTCATATTGATTTTTATTTTACCATTTGTATACTCCTTGATTCCACTTGAACTTCCATTCCAACTCTAGGGACTCAGTATGAGGTTTGGATCATAGTTGGGATATAGGAATGGAGAAATAAACATTTATAAATCATTGAATATCATCCTATACCAGATCCGATTGCCTTTCAAATATCTATTTTTTAAAAAATATAAGGACTGTGTGAACTTATTATTATTTACATTTCAACTTCCAAATTTATATCATTATTTCCCCTTTTCTACATCTCTACTTGCCCCACAGTCTAGGACAATATAATTTATTGACAGGTTTGTTACTATTGTTTTCTAAATGGTTTTTCAATTTTTATTCTTGCCTCCTCAAAATCTGTTTTTCACAGAGTAGCAATTATAATCTTTGAGATAATATTCAAAGTAATATACATGAGGCTACTTATATTCTGTGATTAAAAATTATAACATGCCTATAGATTGGAAAACTAACACCTTAGTGAAGAAAACAAGATCTGGTCCCTGTTCATCTTATCAACCACAACTCTTTCTACTTTGCTCCTGGTTACAGCCTGGCCATACATACTGGGCTTTTAGTATTGGTATATTCCAATCTTCTTTTCATCTGTAGTTTTTATTCATACTGTTCCGTTTCTCCAGAATACATTTTTTCTCTTTCACCTGGAAAATCTTATCTATACTTCAAATCCCACCTCATATTATAATTTTATATAATCCTTTTGGACCCTCTTCCAATATCAACTTGCTTTGTTAATCCCTTTAAGAACTTGTGGTTTGTTTGTTTTTTATTTTGTAGCTCTTATGCAATTTAGAATCATATATTATTTATTCATGGCACTGAGAATTAGCAGAGTTTTAGATTTTACTCAAGTCAGTAATCAATTCTCCTTCTTACAGTATTTTTGCAGTGGCATTTTACCCCATGGTTGTCCATTTCTATTTTTGAAACAATGTCGTTGGCTCCCATGACACCACCCTCTTTTGTTTTTTGCCCTTCTCCACAGATGTGCTTATTTTCCTTTACTTGAGCCTGCTTCTGCTCCAGAATTCCAAGTGTTGGCAAGCCTGGGTATTTTTTAGTACATTTATTCTCTTGGTCCACCAAAATGGAAGTTTTTTAAGTCAGGAAATCCAATGAAAATAGCACAGGCATTTGAATTACATATATCTGTGTAGATTCCCAGCTGTGACATTTAGTAATTCTATGAACTTGGCTACGTTTTTTAACTTCTCTAAACCTTAGTTTCCTTCTGTGAAATTAAGATAATGATTGTATCTCTTTCATAGAGTTTTCATAGAGCATACAAAATAGGGTAGATCAGTCTTATTGACTTTCATGTTTATAGTGCATAGAAGGCACCAACAGGTCTGCTGAGTGAATTTATTTTCCACATAACCTGAGTACATGCAAGACTTTCTGTTTTAGGGCAGACCATTACAAACAACATTTGCTCAACTACAAACTATATACCTGGCATGAGAAAGGACCTGATGCAATGCAGTATCCACACCACTCACTTGAAATACACAAACACTGGGCCTTGTTCAAGGCTTGCCACACATACCAAATTGCAATGCTTCTTGTTTACAAAGACAGTAACTCAAGAAATGCTTGCACACCCATGGGCACATACTGGAACAAATTATTCTTAGCTTTGGAAGTTTATGGCAATGGAAACAACTGTCACACTTTTATACTTCATCCAGGGAAACAGGGCAGGGAGGACTTCCATGAAAAAACACAGACAGAAGTTGGGTTTAACCAGACAGTACACAATCTGGTGAGGTGTTTTAATGATGAAGTCAAGGCTAATTGCCAGGAAACTCTAGCAGTTTTTACAGTGAAAAGAGCAAGCATTTTGGGCAAGAGGGGGAAGAAGATGTGGGCAATGGTGATACTTATTGATTTCTGGGGTCTGGATTCTATTTATCTTTGGGATCTGTCAAAGTAGCAGAAAGAAAAAGAAATAAAATGCAACAATTCTATCTCCATTTTAATTCCTGTTGGAGTTTTACTTTCAAATATCTGACACTCTGAATTTCTGCACAAATGACGCAGGTATATTAAAGATCAGGAGATGGGAGAAGGTAAAGTAACATAATCTTAATTGAGGTCCTTGGTGATTAATTTTGCCTACCACCTCCACAAAGTCACTGACAAAATACTTCTAAAATTCTAATCAGATGAGTTCATTTTTGACTGAAGGCCTTCAATAGCAATCTGCTACAGACAGGATAAAAATCAAAATTCTATAACCTATAATATAAGTCCATTCATGTATGGCTCCACAAGTTTCTGTTGCCTTATGATCTACAACATAGCCTTATGAAAATATTTGCTCTTCTAAGAATGAAGAATGTTGTGTCCTGAACCTTCATGCCTTTACAAAAGTTCTCTTCTTCTTCTTTTTTTTTTATTGTGTTTTATATATATATATATATATATATATATATACATATATATATATATATATATATATATATATATAATCTTCTTGTTTTTTCTTAAGAATATCCTTCCTCACCTGATTTATGTGGCCAATTCCTATTTATTTTTGACAACCCATTGTTAGGCTTTATTGAGCACTTCCATGTTCCCCATGCTCTCCTTCTGCCTGAGTTGACTATGCCTGTTCTTATTCCAATATCCACAACACACATCTACATCCTCACACTATGCAATTAGTTATTGACATCTTGTCTCCCTCATTGACCTGGACATTCCTTGAGGGTGTTGAAGAGAATACTTCTCACAACTCTGCCTATTCCTACTTCCATAGGATACTCATCCTAAAATGGAACTGTGTATCCTAGTCCTGTATGTGCACTGACAGGGAAAGAGAAAAAGCCACTAATATTTGACTTGGTTAATGCAGAGGGTATCACAGAAGGTAATAATTTCTGTTTGCCAGACATAAGGGTGGGACCATGGAGCTCAATTAAAGAAAGTAATTTGTTTTGAATTTTCACTTCTAACACATCTACCATAGTTTAAGAATCATGGGAATGTTTTTAGTATGTTATCTTAATTTATCAAATAAAAACAACTGTGGGAGACATTTCTAATTGTTATGCAATTTTAGAAATAAGGCTTTTCTAAGATGTTATTCATTGTAAGGGATCTAAATTTGAACTGAATTACAAGGTGAATAATATTTTTAAATAATTAAATCTATTTATTAATCATTTGCTATTTTCTAGGAATTGTGTTAAGTTTCATGTATATAAACACTAATCTATCTAATAAAAAGAGTAATATGCAAATTGACCATCACTCCAACACAAAAGATGGCTGCCCCCATATGGTCAAAAATGGCTACCCCCATGTGGACACAAGATGGCCACCACAAGATGGCCAGCAGAGGAGGGCAGTTGGGAGGGACCAGGCCTGCAAGGGAGGGCAGCTGGTGGTGATCAAGCCTCAAGGGAGGGCAGTTAGGGGTGATCAGGATGTCAGAGGAGAGAAGTTGGTGGCAACCGGGCCTGTAGGAAAGGGCAGTTGGGCGGGACTCAGGCCTGTTGGGAGGGCATTTAGGGGTAACCAGGCTGGCAGGGGAGCAATTAGGCATCAATCAGGCAGGGGAGTGGTTAGGTGGTGATCAGGAAGGAAGGCAGGCGAGTAGTTGGGAGCCAACAGTCCTGGATTGTGAGAGGGATGTCTGACTGCTAGGATCGCGCCTAAATGGCCAGTCAGACATCCCTTGAGGGGTCACAGATTGGAGAGGGTGCAGGCTGGGCTGAGGGACACACACCCGCCATGCATGAATTTTGAGCACCAGGCCTCTAGTTTATCATGACAATTAGGATTATTTATACTTGTAGATAATGAATAAAACTGTGGTTCAAAGAGACAAAGTAATTTTTCTAAGAACACATAACAAACAAGAAGCAGAACCAGTATGAAATCTGGATCCATTAGATATCAAAACTGCAATCTTTCTATCCCCATGTTTGTTGAAGTTTTTATTTCATATTTACCCAATTCCCTTGTAATAAGCAAGAGCCTGCAGAAACCCACACAGAAAGCCCCAAGAAACATAAGGTTTAAGCAGTTTGCAGGATGGTAGGGTAGATGGAAAAGGTCATTCCACTGAAGAGGTAAATAAAGGAGTTTCTGAAAAATATCTGTGCATGGAAAGAGGATATGTTATTAAAAGCTATGTTAGGGAGCAAGAATGAAAGAATCTGTTCATTTCTCCCCCTGTTTTCTGGTTCTTCTTGCACATCCATGAAGTAATCCATCCAACAGGACCTTTGACAGAAGCTGGGATAATGAAGAAAACTTGGACACCTTCAGGGTAGGGAAGGATCAATATGTTGAAGACTCAAAACCAAACTCTGAGGAAAGCTTGAAGGAGGATGGGCATTTCAGGAAAGGGAATGAACAATAATTCAACTTATCTAAGAGAAAACTCTTCCAGTGACCGAAGGATGCTCATAGAAAAGGAAGAACAAAACCAGGTTAGGAGCCCCAAGAAAAATCAGATTTCCTCCTAGGGCCCATATGTAGAAACAACCAAGAAACAACTTTCTTTTCAACTTTCCAAGGGATTAACTTCCTAAATTACATGGGTTAAGTTGATGGGCTGCCCATCCTGGGAAAAGCTCCAATAAAGGTGGGATAGCCACTTGGTGGGGATATTGTAGAGAAAATACAAGAATTGTTAAGGCCCTTAAAATTGCTGCCATTTCCTGCCCCTTTGATTCCAAGAGCTGCACTGAATTCAGATGTACAACACTGAAACCGTATTTACCACAGGCATTATCATGTCTCTAGACACCCGAGAAGATGGATATTGTCTTGGCTGTTTAGATGGGAACATCTAGTTGGGAACAGAATCCCAATCACACTAAGTACCAAATGGACGAGCCACTGGGGTATAACAAATCAGAGCCCCTTATGGGAAGAGATGAGTCATAGATTACAATCATAGCTGGTATCATTACAGTCTCCCAGGTCCTGTGCTACATAGCACTGGAGTAGGCTGAAAATATTATCTCCTTGGGATGATAAAACATTCCTTGGTAAGCACACAGGTTCATTTTCCTAAAATGAATAAATCACTTGAGCTTTTCTTTTCTACATTTTCTATCAATAGGCTAAGAACCAAGTCTGCCAAAATATCTGTCTAAAAATAAGTGTATTTTTAGAAGAACTGTACAAAGAATAAATACAAATCAGGTCCCATGCCAGAGGTCAAACTAGGTTAAAAATATGAGCCCATTTTGTAGGGAGTTGTAGAATCCATGCTATACAAATATATACTTTTGTGTGTGTGTGTGTGTGTGTGTGTGTGTGTGTGTGTGATGAGCTTAAGGGCCTAAATTCCAAGCAACTTCTAATTTTCACTGATGTTATAAAGTCAGGAATACAAATGGCTTTAGGTATTGAAGGTGAAACTGTTGCCTAAAGTATAAATTTTATCTAATAACTCAAACCTCTATTGTTTTCCCCTTGAGTTTGACTATGCTCAGACTGAGATTAGATTGATAAATCTGGTCCAGACAGATCTTTGCTCAAATAATTCCCCATCCTGGGGACTTGGCGTTTGCTTTGAAAGC
>PVJN01055350.1:0-13115 GCA_004026805.1 Lasiurus borealis | reverse complement strand
CAGGGAAGGGCAGTTAGGGGTGACCAGGCCTGCAGGGGAGAGAAGTTAGGGGCAAATAGGCTGGTAGGGGTGTGGTTAGGTGGTGATCAGGCTGGCAGGCAGAAGCGATTAGGGGCAAATCAGGAAGGCAGGCAGGTGATCAGTTGAGAGCCAGCAGTCCTGGATTGTGAGAGGGATGTCCGACTGCCCATTTAGGCCTGATCCTACCTGGGTCAGGCTTAAACGGGCAGTCGGACATCCCTCAAGGGGTCCCAGATTGGAGAGGGAGCAGGCTGGGCTGAAGGACACCCCCCCTCCACACAAATTTCGTGCACTGGGCCTCTACTAAGATATATACAGTAGGTCTATTTCTGACCTCCAATTTTGTTCTGTTTTGTCAAATTTGTTTTAGCTATCTTCGTTTTTTTAGTTTTCCATATTAAGCTTATTGATTTCTACAAACAAAATTGTGATGAGATGTTTTTATTCTGGTAAAATATAGATAACATTTATTCTTTTAACCATTTTTAAAGTGTACACTTCAGTGCCATTCAGTAAACTCATAATGTTGTGCAACCATCACCATGATCTAGTGCCATCCAGAACATTTCCATCCACTCAAAAGGAAACCCTGTTCTCATTAAGTAGTCACCACTCATTTCCCTTTCCTCCCAGTCCCTGGAAACCACTGGACCTCTTTCTGTCTCTATGGATTTGCCTCTTCTGGGTAATTCATATAAATAGAATCATACAATGTGTAGTCTCTCTGTCTGGCTTTTTTTTTTTTTTCCAGTTAGCAAACTCATTCATGTTGAAGCATGATGATTTATGTTTCCTTGTAATTCCCTATGAATTTTAGGATCCGCTGTTTATGAAATAAGAGGCCATGGACATTTTGATTGACACTGCACTGAATTTGTAGGTCTTGGGGCGGGGGGCGTATTGCAATTTTAACAATATCTTCCAATCCATATACACGGGAAGTCTTTCAAATTTAAGTCTTCAGTTTCTTACATTGATTTTCAGTATATAAGTCTTGTACTTTCTTGATTACATTTTTTTGATGCTATTTTAAATGGAATTACCTTTTTAATTTCTTTTGTTTTCAGCTATTCATTGCTAGTGTATACAAGTACAACTACTTTGTGGGTGTGCTTAGGTTTTCATTGCCATTGTATTGAATCTATAGGTCACCTGAGGGAGAACTGTTGAGCCTTACAATCCTGAGGGGACTGAGAACACGGATCCTTCACCTGGACCACGAACGAAAGGCCTGAAAGGACCACCTGGCATTTGGTCAGCCTGAAGGGCCTGGGCGCAGAGACTGTGACTCACCTGAAGCAGAGGCAGCAGCAAGCAGAGGTCCCCGGGACCAGCATGGGAGCGGTGCAGCTGAGGCCTCCACGCCAGCTGTGCACCACCGGTGGTGGGGAGGGGAGGGGGGCAGAGAGGAGCATGTGTGGTCCAGAGCTGGTGAGGCTTGGACACGCCCCCGCTGCACGTGCTCAGCGTGCGCTGGGAGCCCCGTGTCTGCCACGGGGGCGGCTGTCCCGCAGCTGCTTGACCGCTGGCGGGAGGAACGGGCTGCGTGGGTGGAAGAGTAAAACGGGACCGAGAGGCAGGCGGCTTCCTCTAGGCCGTAGGTGCATGTTTAGCGTCGCCAGGTCATGTATGGGATGCCAGTTAAATATGCAGTGGGGTAGGCGGTGAAAAAAGTTTTGGTACCATCGCAGGCCAAAGTATTCGCTGTTTATGTGAAATTGAAGTGTAGCTGGTTGTCTCGTATTTTTATTTGCTGAACCTGGCAACTTTAATGTTAGGGTTTAGGTGCCAAGTTTGAAAATTTAAGAGCGATGTTGTGCCAAGCCACATCACAGCCTGAGGCAAAAGGAAATGGGCCCCTTTTTATACATATTTTTTTGTGTGTGTGTTTTTAAATAATGTTCCCAAAATAGTAAATGTTGGAAATGTTTTAAAGTTGGTGTATTAAAATTCACATTATTTTTTAAATATATATGTATTTTTTATTTTATAGAAGAAGGGAGAGAGAGAGCAAAACGTCCATGATGCGAGAGAATTATTGATTGGCTGCCTCCTGATCACCCCCTATTGGGGATGGATGGAGTAAGAAACCTGGGCATGTGCCCTGACAGGGAATCGAACCTTGACCACCTGGTTGGTACATCGGTACTCAACCAGTGAGCCATGCTGACTGGGTAAAATTCATATCATTTTTAAGTTTAAACATACCAAAAATAAAAATGACTATAAATTTTATTTTGTGGCTTTAATGGAAGCAAGCTCAAGTTTTCCAAAATTTACTTCTCTTGATCATGTGAGATCTTAAGACAGTTTTTAATTAATTTCAGTTTACTGAAACTTATTTTGTAGGATGTTGCTGTGGCTGGTATTGTTTTTATAAAGTTCTCTAGACCACTTCTGTTACCAAACTCAAAGGGTTTGCTGTTTGCTGTGCTCTATTTCATAAGTTGTGTCCATAGTGGGTGGTTCAATTTTTGAGCATGAACCTAAGAACCAGGAGGTCATGGTTGCATTCCAGTCAGGGCACATACCCAGGTTGCAGGCTCCATCGCCAGTAGGGGGCTGCAGGAGGCAGCCAATAAATAATTCTCTGTCATCATTGATGTTTCTATCCCTCCTTTCTTCTCCCTTCTCTCTGAAATCAATTTAGAAAAACATATTAAAAAGTTGTGATTGTCATTAGGTAGTTTCATTTACTTTGAGCAAGTAAAGCATACTGGATTCACATCCAAAGCTCTGTCTCCTTGAAGGAAGGCTTAGCCATTGCTTACAGACATTACTTGTCTACTTACATGTTTGTTTCTTCTTTGCATTGGCTCAACTTACCAGATCTGGTTAGAATCAGGGTCAACTTCATCTAGCCAGAATAGGATTTAGTAAGAATCACCCAAATCTGGAGACCCTTGTACTATCTAATACTTCCAAATTTGGGTAAGATTGAACTAAGAAAAATTTATGAATCAGTTTTAGAGGATCCCAAATTCAATTATTGATTTTATACAATGAATTATTGATCCATATGCTGCTTAAAACTACTTCAAATGGAACATAACACCAGATTTTAAGTCATCAGACTTTTGAAAAGGCTGCTTTTTGCAATCAAATGTATTACTAGAAAGTAACTTCTTCAGCTAAAAATTCATTGGTTGAGTGTTGACCTATGAACCAGGCGGTCACAGTTCCCCATTAGGGCACATGCCCAGGTTGAGGGCTTGATCCCCAGGGTGGGGTGTGCATGCATTTTAAACTGGGATAGCAGGGAAAGCAAATTTCTGTTTATGCTTCAAGACCCAGGTCTAATGTTGTCTACTATAGTGCAAAATTCCAGACCTTCTCTCTTACTCAAGCACTAGTTCCTCAGTTATTAGACCTCTCACATTTCACACATCTATTTATGAATCTCTTTCATCACTGAATTATTCAAAGGTAAAGGTAGTATTTTATCATCATTGCATCCACATCTGATCTTTAATAACTATTGAATTAATGAAAATATAAATTACTTTTTTAGAGCAAAGGCTTTGAGAAATTGCTGGATCCAGGTTTGATTCCTAGCACTTTCACTGAACAGCAATGAGACCTCAGGTACATTGCCTAACCTTTCTAACATTCAGCTTTTTCAACACCTATTCTAAAGAGTTGTTGTGAATTTGGAATAGACTGTTACATCCCTGGCACACTACCGAAAGTATACTGAAATGCTCAACTTTTTGGTGTCATACTGAATATGCTAATGCTGTTAGTTAAAAAAAGATTACTGAAAACAGTGCCCTATCTCTAAGGTTATTCTGTGCTTGTTTTCAGGAGCACACTGGATATGCAGGAACCAACACACCATGCTTAATACAGGAAATCCAAGATGAATGGTGAACATATTATACCAGATAACTAAGGAAGTTATTAAACACAAGATTTTCTGTATCTATTTTTCACATGAAAAAAAAATTTTAAAACTCAAATGAACAAGACTCCTAGCTAAAATAGAATTGCCTATGGGAGATCAATAAAAAACAACCATAAAAGCTCAATAAAATATCCAAGAAGTCTGTTTGAAGTACTAATAAAAAGGGCTTGTGCATCAAGCTTCTGGGGAATATGAATCTTGGGTTGATGAACCAAAAGTCTGTAGCGTCTTTTATTCTTAGATCATTTTCTGGGTCTAGGCATGGGGTAGGAGACCAAGGACCCAGATAAAGGACTCAAGCAATGAACAACAACTGCTAAGAGGCAGAGAAATCCTGGCAGTCTCAAGGGGCAGTGAAAGATAAAAATTAGACTGTAGTTGGTTAGAATATTAAATAGGAGAGAGGTTTGAAGAGCTCAGTCAACCACTCAGCCTGTTTACTCACTAAGATATTTTTTGAATTCTGAAGTTGTGCAGAATGGAAGGTCAAGAAGCTAAGCAGAAAACCTCTGAATAAAAAAATGAATTTTGGGGACAGTGTCTAGATACTCAAGATAGAAGAATTAGAGCTCCAGAACTGCATGGGGATGGGTGTGAGGGGAAAGATCCAGTGAACATTGTAGGCTCTCAACTAGAAAACTCTTGGGGGACATTACCTATGAAGAGGAAAATAAAGGTAAACTAGAGGTAGAGTCTTAAGAAAACTGCAACCCAGCCTTAATTAAGTTGGCTCAGGCTTTTGATTTGGATTAAGGTGATCAATCCTTCCTCTATCTAGTAGAGGAAATGGTGAACTCTTTGTTTAGGAGGTTGTCACTATCCTAAGCTAATACAATTTGTCATACACTGTGTCCAGCATTCAATAAAAAATTATATCAACAGAGTGGACCAAATGACCAGAAACTAAGGAGAAAAATAACAATAGAAGGAGGTCCACAGATAATCTAA
Source organism: Lasiurus borealis (assembly GCA_004026805.1). Lineage (NCBI taxonomy): Eukaryota > Metazoa > Chordata > Mammalia > Chiroptera > Vespertilionidae > Lasiurus > Lasiurus borealis. The sequence goes on along the minus strand of PVJN01055350.1, from coordinate 8,242 downwards.
ATAATGGAGGTATTAGACAAGGAGTTTTAAATAACTGATTTATTAGTTCAAGAAAAACATGGAAAAAGCAAGAAATAAATTGCACAGGGATTTAGCACCTATTATAAATAACAAATGGCCTTGGCTGGTTTGGCTCAGTAGATGGAGCATCAGCCCTTAAACTGAAGGGATGCAGGTTCAATTCCAGTCAGGGCACATACCTCCCTTTGCAGCTTAGAGGGACTTTGGAAGCATTATGCTAAGCCCGTGGTCGGCAAACTCTGGCTTGAAAGCCACATTCGGCTCTTTGGCCCCTTGAGTATGGCTCTTCCACAAAATACCATGACCTGGGCGAGTCTATTTTGAAGAAGTGGCATTAGAAGAAGTTTAAGTTTAAAAAATTTGGCTCTCAAAAGAAATTTCAATCGTTGTACTGTTGATATTTGGTTCTGTTGACTAATGAGTTTGCCGACCACTGTTAGGTGAAATAAGCCAGTCAGAGAAAGATAAGTATCTCGTGATCTCACTCATATGTGGAATCTAATGAACAAAATAGATCCAGAGACATAGAAGCATGAAACAAACTGTAATCTCAGAGGGAAGGCAGGGGTGGGGAGATGGGTGGGGGATATTAACTGGGGAACTTACAAATACACATATATGCATAACTCATGGACACAGATGATAGTGTGGTGAAGGTAGGGAGAGGGAGGTAGAGGAAATCAATGGAGAAAAAAAGGGAGCATCTGTAATACTTTGAACAATAACAATAAATTTAAAATAAAAAGAATAAAAAATTTTTAAAAACCACCTAGCACACCAATAATTTTTCTATTATTTCTCATCTCTAAGCTCATCCTTCTATACTCTGCTGTTATATTGGAATTGTGATTCCATAAACTATATTTCCCAGATTTCCTTACCAGCTGACTTCCTTATAGGTACTGCAAATGGAAAGCACTAGATTAAAATTAGATGGCAGTAGGTAGGTAGCAATTGCCCTAAACCCATTGATTTAAAAAAAATATGTTTTTATTGATTTTTAGAGAGGGAAAATGAAGGGGGAGGGATAGAAACATCAATGAGAGAGAAACATCACAATCAGCTGTCCCCTACTTGGGATTGATCCCACAACCCAGGCATGTGTCCTCACAGGGAATCTAACCAGTGACCTCTTCTTGGCTCATAGGTCAACCTCAACCACTGAACCACACCAGCTGGGCAAAAACTCAGTGATTTTTATACATCAGACATAGTTTATATATTAAGCCACTGAGACTTAGGGGTTACTTTATTCCTTTAGCATAAGCCAATCCTATCCTAATAAATTATGCAAAAATAAGTTTGTAAGTAGACCCCTGTACTTCATACAATATACAAAAATAAAACACAGATGAATTCAATTCATAAATGAAAAAGACAACATTATAATGCTTTTCAAAAAGGATGCAGGAAATATTTTCATGATCTTAGGATATAAGGGAATTTCTGAAACAAGACATAAAAAGCATAAATCAAAAAGGGAAAACTTGATAATTTAAAATAAAAATTAAGAACTCTGTCAAAAGACAGAACTAAGAATGGAAAGACAAACTGGAAAAAATATATCATTTGCAAAACACGATATAACTAACAAAAAGTTTGTGTCCATATATGTTAAAAATTCCTATGAATCACTAATAAAAAGATATGAATAGACACTTAAAGAAACCTAAAGACTAATAAATGTACAAAAAAGGTGTTCAATATCATTAACAATCATGTAAAAATACTACGCAAGTAACAAGCTGACTAAAATTCTAAAGTATGACAATACCAGATATTGGAGAAGGTTGGGATAACAAAAATTCTCATTTACTCCTGGTGAGAATGTACATCACCACTCTGGAATACATTATATGGTATTGAAGACTCATCTACTAAGATTCAGCATTTCCACTTCTAGATATACATACTACAGAAGTATGTTTGTGTACAGGAGGAAGCATGCGTAAAAGTGCAAATGGCAGTATTATTCAAAATGTACAAAGACTGAAACCAACTCAAATGTCTATTCAACAGATACTGGCAATATTATGTTATCACCCTAGAATATACATTAACAAAACTGAGTAAACTATACAAATTAAAACAGAGATTAAAAATGGTGGCAGAGTAAGTGGATGCTGCACAGACATGCTCCCAGGAACAAACTGGAATTACAACTAAAATACAAAAAAATTTCCTGAATAACCAACGGAAAACTCACAGGAGAGGACTCTGATACCGGAGGACCAAAAGTGGAGACTGCATAGAGACTGGTAGGAGGGGCAGAGGCACGAAAGGGCTGGCTGGGCACCCACAGACAGCAACTGAAGTCCCAGAGAGATATCTCAGCTGTAGAGGGTTGCCACTGAGAATTCTGGGACCTAATCCCCAAGCTGGGCCACGAAGCAGAGAGCACCAAAACTAAGAAGGGTATCCACATAACATCTGGCTGTGAAAAGCAGAAGGGTGCTGTCTGCCAAGGAGTAACAGCTGAAAATTCAGGCAGCCTCTTAAAGGGCCAACACACAAAATTCCCTGTGCTCCAGCAAAGGAAGGGTAAAGTGGACTGGAACTGTGAGAGCAGAAGCCAGGACTGGAGACTCAGGGTAGAGCTCAGAAGGCAGACACCCCAAGTTTCCTGGGATGAGTCATTCCCTCACGCAGCAGGGGACCCCTTTTCCACATAGACATTTGCCTTGCCTGGAGGGAAGACAATTTACATCCCTATTGGAAAACAACTTACCCTGAGGCCACTTAAGAGATTAAAAATAACAATTAGCTTCCAGGCAGAAGCAATTGCCTCACCCTGTTGAAAAAATCTCTCCCCACACCTAAGGACAATTACCTGGGGGAAAATTCAAGTAGGAATCCTATCAGTCTGAAGGCAGAGGCTTTGTGTCTTTGCCTGATCTAATTAGAAATAGCCTTTAACACTGTCCTGCCCTAGAGATGGAGAGGTATAGAATGTCTACCTAATAAATAGTCACAAACTCCAACAGACAGCAAAAATGAGGAGACAAAGAAACAATCCCCAAATCTAGAAAGAACTAGAGAATTATCCAGAAGAAAAGATAAATGAAACAGAGATAAGAAATTTATCTGAAATAGAGTTCAGAATCATGATGGTAAAGATGCTCAACAGCATGATATAGTAGCTATGAAAAAAGAATGGAATTAAAACAGTCTATAACAACATGGGTGAATCTTAAAATCAACCATTGAATGAAGAACGCCAAACACCAATATATGTGTGTGTGTGTGTGTGTGTGTGTGTGTGTGTGTGTGTATGTGTGTGTGTGTGTGTGTTTATATATATCTATATCTATATCTATATGTTTATTTGTGTGTTGGTGTGTGTGTGTGTGTGTATAGATATATACACACTGATTCGGTATTTAAAAAATTCTAAGTCCAGGAAAATAAAATGACTGTTTATTTAGAGAAGCAGACACAGATAGTAAAACTACAAAGAAAAACAAAGAAATGATTCCCACAAATCATTGGAATATGGTTACCAGCAAGGTACATGACCCAGATGGGGCTCACAGGGGATCCTGAGGTGTAGATTTGAAAATTATCTGGGTGGTGGTGGTGGCATAGGTGCTTGTGTTTACTATCTTCATATTTTTAAACCGTACATCTGGGTGTCATGAACAATTTTGTGTATGTTATCTCAAAATTTAAAAATAAACAGCATCACAGTTATGAACATACATGACCTCTGTACTCACTGGGAGACCAAGAGAGATGATTTCCCTCAGTTTCTAGAAAGGACACTGAAGCTTGGAGGAGATATAAGTGCTGACATCAGATCTAGAACTCAAGGTCAGGGTTTTGCCACTAAAGTACTTATTACCCAGATTCTGCTTCCACAGAGGAGAGGCATAGGAAATAGTGAACTTGATAAAAGCTCCCATGTCTTAAAAAAAAAAAAATACTCCAAATAAGGCTCTTTAAGGCTTCGGGCAGGGACATTTTATTTATTTTTATTTGTTATTTTTTTGGTTAAAGCCACATTAATAGAAAAGCATAAAAACAAACATGTAAACAAGGTATCAGAACTTTGGTTCACTGAAACATCTCACACCTAAAGCATCTGAGGTACAAAGGCACCTTGCTAGGTGCCAGACAGCCTGACTCTGCTGCAGCTGCTCTGACCCGAGACGGAACAGCCTGACCAGAAAGGCTGGGGACCCAGGCCACCCAGGACCTTTCCCTATCCTCTCGGTCTGCTCCAGACAAACATTCACTTCTCCAAAGACCTGTCTGACGGGCTGGAACATACAAAGGCGTCTGTCACGTCGAACTTGAAGACAAAAGGCTGTGGGACCAGGAAGAGGACGGGCAGAAAAGGACGTCAGTCGACTTCTGTTGATCCGCACGGCCTCAAGAACTCCTGTCCTCGTTCATGGAACCACTTATTGGAAACTGTGAACAGATAAAGGCTATGTTACAATCCTGCTGGTTAGAGCAGCCCCCCAAATTAATGACTCCTTCAGGATGAATCCTCCACTGGACCCGCGATTCAGATGTATGACGTGGTCTCAAGATTCAGATTACTCAGGGGCTAGTGAGGAAGACATATGTACAAACAGGTCATTGTACAAACGTCTGTCGGTGACATGTAAGGCTGCCGTAGAAACAGAGCCAAAGGTCATCTAACCATATGAGGGAAGAAGAGACCACAGAGCTTGGCATGAAGCTGAACAGGAGTTAATCCAGGGAAGAAATAGACAGACCATGATGGTTCCTAGATCAAGAAGGTCCAGGAAGTGAGTAAGGCTGAGAAAGATATCAAGGCGTGAATCACCCTGGTGTGTGATAAGGACCCCAGCCAAGTTGATTTAATTGGAAATTGGTGGGTAGGAACTGAGAGGTAAGAGAAGAGGGAGAGGAAGCCTGTCAAGATGGTGGAGGGCCTAGGCATCAATATGGTAGAAGGCTTGTGTGCCAGCGGATCCCATATGGGTGCTGTGGGTAACCAAGTGGTCAGCCAAAGCTGTGTCTCAAATTCGCATGAACCATGATTTCATTCCTCAACACAGTCTCTTTCAGAATGAGTACAACAAATTGATTCCAGTGCACTACAGAATTCGTAGAGCGTTCTAAATACGTTAACATAAGGTAATACAGGTACTTGGTTTAAAAGAATCAAATTGTTGCTCAGCTGATGTGACTCAGTGGTTGAGCATTGACTTATCAACCAGGAGGTCATGGTTCAATCCCTAGTCAGGACACATGCCCAGTTGCAAAATCAATTCCCAGTAGGGGGCGTGCAGGAGGCAACCAATCAATGATTCTCTCTCATCATTGATTTTTACTCTCTCTCTCCCTCTGAAATCAGTAAAAATATATTTTTAAAAAATAAAATTGTCTACAAAGCTTGTAATTATAAACAGCAATCTTCTTCCTACCCTTTCCCACTACCAATCCTCCCTTCTATTAGACATTCAACTTCTTCATTTGTCTTCTAATACTTATCCTCATTTTTTTAAATAACATGGTTTATAGTGCTATTTCTTAACTTTCGATTTTAGAATTCTTTTATATTACCTCTAAAACACATACTTATTACCTCCTATATACTTAATATAATTAAATCACAGGTTTTAGTTACATTCATATTCAGTATTTACATTGTTATTACATGTAAATATCGCTCACACATGAGCCACCTAATAGATAATACTTATATTTCCTTTCTTATACAACTTTTTTTCCCCCTAGTCAGCAACTGCCTTGATTTTTATTTTCATTTGCTCAATTTTCTGTGAACCTATCACTATTTATCTCCAAAACTTTCCAGGAGGCTATAAACTCATCTCTTTCTGATCACTTCCTCTACACGCTGGTGCAAGCCTCTCCATGGCTCACCACAGCTGCTTGCTCAAGCGTCAGCCTCTGCAGTTTGGTCCCAGCCTCCAGCCTCATCTCCTGGTCCCTGTGCCATCGGCCTCCCCTTAGCCAAGTGAAGTCAGTCCCCACACCTGTGGTGCTGATTTTACAACTAAAATACAGGAGAGAACTGCATGCAGGTCCCTTGCTCCGCATGCCTTGCTTGCCTGGGACCTCCCTTCCCCTCTTTGATTCCAGTTGTTCCCCAGAGCCCCTTCTCAACCCTTGCCAGAGTCTGTCGCTCTAGGGAGCCATCCTGGACCTCTGATGCTTGTCTAGCTATTCTTTCTCAGGGCTCCTCGGCTCTCTTGGCATCTCTGAGAGTGACTTCAAATAATTGTCTTAGCACATACCCAGATGAATGGTTGGGTAGGGCTATCAGTTAGCAGTATTAAAAAAAAAAAATTTTAATGCCCTTGCTCCTGCTTCTGCCCAAGACATGCCTTGTAGTGTAAGTTCCACTAATATACTCTTGATATAATGGGGGTCGGGGGGGGGGATTAAAAAGGAGGGCAGTATGGCTTTGTGAAAATCTGGCAGCTCAGAGTCTAAGGACGACCACTAGAGCCCGCCGAGGCCACCAAGACCAGCACCCACTCCTTAAGCCACGCACCCCACTTGCAGCCCACCAGCACGGGGCAAGCAGCGTGTCTCGTTCGGTAGTCACCTTCCCCACTCCGCAAGAGGTTGTACCAGAATACTGCTGTGCCCTGGAAAAAGAAACAGCCTATCAGACAGCATTCTTAGAGACGGGGCTGGAGAACCTGACGCTGAGCACCCAAAGCCCCCTCTCTTTCCCATGCACAGGGGGACAGGGCTCTGGGACTCCAATGAGAGAGAAAAGTTCCCCAGAAAGCACCTGCCCTTCATGAGGTGGGGGGTGCGGTGGTGGAAGCCTGCGAACCCACCTGCCCCTAAGGGACCTCCCTCCCTATCGCTTCTCCCCAAATGGAAGCTGAGGCCGGAAGATCAGAGCTTAGGGAAGAAGGGGCTAAGGCCCCTCTCAGTGAGAGTCAAGCAGGCCAAGGAATGGAACTGGGGAATACAAAGCCTGGCTTCGGCATCAGACCCATAAGAACCAGAACTTACTTTCTTAGGCCAAATTGCAGCGCCCAGGTCAGGAAAGACGGTGGCACCACCAGCTTCTACATCGCTCATCTGGGAATACAAAGCACACAGCTTGGCCCTCCTGCCCAAGGATTTCAGAGCGACTGAGCCGCAAAGGACACGACAAGGTGTGCAGGTCAGCCTCCTCTAGGCAGGAGCAACACGGCTTCGAGGCTCTGCTCCACAGCCAGCCTTGCAGCTAAGAAAAGCTTTGCCCTAAACCCTGCGTAATCTGTATGGTTCATCAGAACAGTCTCAACGCCATGGGCACACAAGAGCTGTAGGAGAGTCTCACATCCCAGCTGTCCCCAGAGGGTAACAATCTGAATATCAGAAAATGCCTGCCTGATCTCCACTCCTTGCCTCCTCATTAGGCCTTGCCTAAGCCACTATACCCATGAGCTACCCTGGCCAGGAGCTCCCTGATGTTTCCAACACCATCTGTGGCCCGCACTGCGGCCTCTGGCTCTAAAACTTGCTCTAGTTAGACACGCGCCTTCCCCGGGCCACTGGCTGGGAAGGTAGGGCACTGTCTCTCCAGAGCAGTGGTTCTCAACCTTCCTAAGGCCGCGGCCCTTGAAGACAGCTCCTCATGTGGTGGTGACCCCCAACCATAAAATTATTTCCGTTGCTACTTCATAACTATAATTTTGCTACTGTTATGAACTGTAATGTAAATATCTGATATGCAGGATATATTTTCATTGTTACAAATTGAACATAATTAAAGCATAGTGATTAATCACAAAAACAACATGTAATTATATATTGTGAAATATTTATTTCTAATTACAAATAAATGAAATTTTGTCTTGAATCGTGGTGTAGCGTGGGTAACAGTCTTCATATGACAACCGTAAACTACATTGCTACACTTTGCTACACCGAGGAGTGGTGTGTTAGTTCCTAAGACCATGGGAAATATGTGTTTTCCGATGTTCTTAGGCGACCCCTGTGAAAGGGTCGTTCGACCCCCAAAGGGGTCTCAACCCACAGGTTGAGAACCGCTGCTCCAGAGGCTCTGCTTTCTCCCAAGGTGAGACCTCAAACTAACCAGAACACACATTTCAAGGAAGGGAGGCTGCACTCATGCCCACAAAGTGTGCCTCGACTCACGCCCAAAGCACCACCTCTTTCTCGTCTGGCTCTCTCACTTCAAGTTTTTGCCTGTAATTTAACAGCATTTGCAGCTAATAAATATTTCCACAGGACACATACCAGACAGACCAAAGGG